>JAOQMS010104675.1:0-18028 GCA_027563885.1 Erythroxylum longipes | reverse complement strand
TGGTGAGGAAACGATTGGCCAATCGTGTGCTGGGCACAATAGATTAAGCAACCCCTGTACCCTTGATGCTGGTACATAAAAGTATGACACCATTCTACAGGACTCGCGGGTGATTGCACACCTAAAGGTTTGGTCACCGATGAGGTCATCACCTTGGGTCATGATGCTCTTGTCGACAGTAGTCTGGACTCTCCATAGATGAAAGTCGAGCCAACATCGGGATTCGATGGGTGTGCACACTAGTTTGGCTAACTAGTGGTGACACGCATAATTATTTTGGCTTATTTTGATATTTGACTTCTTGACGCGATTTGATTTTTTGCATGTGATGCTTTTCTGCTCATGTATACTGGAACTGAAACCTATGTTCACTGAATGAGTGATTAATAGGCTAGGCCTATGTGGTTCTTAACCAATATGGCATGAGGCGTAGATTAGATCTATGTGTTTTTATGTCATGCATATTCACTTCATAGGTGGTTATGTGCATTTTAGATGTATAAAATTGTTCTTAGGTTATTTAGATCATTTTGGTGTGTACCGGGTTCTATTTGCGATATATGTTTCTTTTGCTCACTGAGTACATAGTGTACTCACCCCCTCTACTTCCCAACCACTTAGGTTAATTTGTGAGCTTGAAGCTCTGAGTGGTTCGTTCGGTCTTTTGATATATTCGGGGCATTACCGCACGTGGGTAGTCTCTATTTTGTTCTTTTTTTGTATAGTGGCTTATGAGTATGTAGACATGTTTGATGATTGTGTCTTTGACTGTCTTGTGGTTTTAAATGACTTTATGTATGAAACTTTTGTACTATTGTTGGGATTGCTTTTGAGTGGACTTAAAAGTCTAGAAGTTGTGGTTGAGTTTCAATGTGATTTTAGAAGTGCGTTTGAAACTGATTTATCAGTGTTTTTCATTTTGGCATTTTCAAAATACAGCCGTTGTGCTATCGAAGTGTTTTTAAAGATATCCAATTAGCCTTGTATGGTCGAGTTAAGGGTACCATGAGTATCCTTAGCTTGGGTATGCGGTGGTTGTCATGTGCCCGTTGTGGTTCTGGGTCATGACAATTAAATTGGTATCAAAGCAAGGTTTTTATGTTTTCAAAAGATTCATAAGCCTTGGGAGTTGAGTCTGGATGTCGACGGTCTTTGGTCGAGAAGTTGAGTCTCAGATTGTTAAGTTGATGTCCTTAATGGTCGGATGATTTCAACCTCAGTGAGAGTACTTGTTGACATTCCTTGGGGTGTAAGGGACATCGGATAAGCTAGGCTTACTCTGATTTATTTTATGAAATAACATCTTTTTCTTTGGTTTTATAGTAATAGCATGGTTGGACAAGGAAGGGGAAGACATCGCAAGGCTGGACCTTTGCAACCCAAGCTAGAGAAACACAACACTGAAGCAATCGCAGAACCAGCGGTTGCTAATTCGTAGTGTTATTAGGTGTTATGTGTGTTCTTGATAGAGACGCTAAAGTTTTGATTGACATTAGCTTACAAAGGTCCTTTATCAGTGTGACCTTCACCGAGGACATTAGTTGTCCCCTGAAGTCGTTAGATCCCCCTCTCATTATAGTCACTCCTCTTAGAGAGCAAGTGGCGTATGATGAAGCATATACGGCCTGTGAGGTAAAGGTCGATGATGCTATATTAGAGGTAGATCTTATTCCCTTCGATCTCCTGGATTTCGAGGTTATATTAGGGATTGACTGGTTAGAGAGGCATCGCATCAGAGTTGATTGTTTTAAGAAAGAGGTGGAGTTTGAAACTCAACGTAGAGTCCCAATTAAATTTACTGGTGACCGACTGGTGTTCCTGAGTTGTTTGATATTGGTAGTAAAGGCTAAGAAGTTGATTCATTAGGGATGCCAGGCATATCTTGCACATGTGATTGACATTTCGACAGAGAGGGTCAAACTTGGAGATGTTCCGATTTTATGCGAGTTCCTCGATGTCTTTATCGAGGAGTTACCTAGATTGCCACCAGATCGGGAGTTTAATTTTGCGATTGACTTAGTCCCAGGGACCATACCGATATCTTTACCACCATATTGTATGGCACCAGCTGAATTGAAAGATCTGAAGGTTCAATTGCAAGAGTTATTTGACAAAGGCTTTATCAGACCAAGTCATTCACTATGGGGAGCACCAGTACTATTTTTCAAAAAGAAGGATAGGACCCTCCGCTTATGTGTTGATTATCGGCAGTTAAACAGGGTTACCATAAAAAATAAATATGCACTCCCTAAGATCGATGACTTGTTTGATGAATTTACAGGAGCTACAATATTCTCAAAAATAGATATGAGGTCTGGATATCATCAGTTGAAGATTGCTGAAAGTGATATGCACAAGACTGCTTTTCAGACGAGGTATAGACACTATGAATTTTTGGTGATGTCGTTCGGATTGACAAATGCATCTGCAACATTTATAGACCTCATAAATAGGGTGTTCCATCCTTATTTAGATCAATTTGTCATATTCTTTATTGATGACCTTTTGATTTATTCTAAGGATGGGGAGGAGCATACTAGACATCTCCAGATTGTGTCGCAAATACTTCGTGAAAAAAAGTTATATGCGAAGTTTTCAAAGTTTCAATTTTGGTTGAAGGAGATAGGATTCCTTGGGTATGTGGTATCAAGAGAAGGTATTTTTGTGGACCCAAAAAAAGGTGGAAGCTATACTTAAGTGGGAATAGCCCAAGAATGTGACAGAAGTTCTCAGCTTTCTGGGGTTAGTTGGTTATTATCGAAGATTTGTTGAGGGCTTTTCAGTATTTTTAACCCCTTTATCAAGGCTTACCCAGAAGGGGATAAAATTTCAGTGGGATGACAAATGCGAGGCGAGTTTTTAGGAATTGAAGAGATGATTGACTTCTGCACTAGTGCTTGCTCTACTTACCCAGGGGGTTGGGTATGAGGTATATGGTGATGCCAGTTGCCAAAGACTTGGCTGTGTACTTATGCAGGCAGGGCGAGTGATCACATATGCTTCTAGAAAGCTAAAGAAGCATGAGCTAAATTATCCTACTTATGAGTTGGAGCTCGCAACAGTGGTATTTGCACTTAAGATTTGGAGACACTATCTTTATGGGGAGACTTGTCGTATATACACCGAACACAAGAGTCTGAAGTACCTAATGACACAGAGGGAAGTAAACCTCAGACAAAGGAGATGGTTGGAATTATTTAAGGATTATGACTTAGTAATTGACTATCACCTAGGAAAAGCAAATGAGGTAGCCCATGTACTGAGTCATAAGTCCTGTTAGGTAGTAACTATCAGGCAAATCCTTATATGACTCATTTTATGAGTATACGGAGCCTTAAGGTTGGACTCTTGGTGGCTAAGGATGACGTGACATTGCTAGCATGGTTTGAAGTTTAGCCAACACTATTTGATGAGATCAGGAGATCACAGGCTGAAGATCTAGAGTTAAAGGTCATTCGAGAGAAATTACCATCCAAAGAGGATGAGGGGTTCTGACTGAGAGAGGACTGGTTGTTAGTCTTCAGAAATAGAGTGTGAGTACCAAATGACCAAGATCTCAGGCGAGCTATCTTGGAAGAAGATCACAGTTCGACTTATGTTATGCATCCTAATATCACTAAGATGTATCGAACTCTTAGAGAGAGCTATTGGTGGCTAAGGATGAAGAGAGAGATAGCAGAATTTGTGGCCAGATGCCTTCCCTATCAACAGATAAAGGCAGAGCATCAGAAACTAGTAGGTATGTTACAGTCTTTGCCTATTCTGGAATGAAAGTGGGAGCATATGACAATGGATTTTAAAGTTGTACTACCTCGTACATCGAAAGGTCATGACGCTATTTGGGTTATAGTGGATAGATTGACGAAGTCTTCTCATTTTTTTCCCATCCACATAACCTACTCATTGGAGAGGTTAGCAAAGTTGTATATTGATGAGATTGTGAAGTTGTACGGGGTGCCAGTTTCTATAATATTAGATAGGGATCTAAGATTCACCTCTCGATTTTGGCCAAAATTCTAGGAATCTTTGGGGACTAAACTGAAGTTTAGTAATACTTTTCACCCCCAAACTGATGGTCAATCGGAGAGGATTATTCAGACATTGGATGACATACTGAGAGCATACGTGATGGAGTTCCAAAGAAGCTGGGACCAGCACTTGTCTTTGATAGAATTTGCTTATAACAATAGTTATCAAACAAGTATCGGGATGCCACTATATGAAGCATATTATGGGAGAAAGTACAGGACACCTCTATGTTGAGATGAGGTTAGTACAGCTAAAGTCAAAGGAGCCAAATTAATAGAAATTACCACTCAGAAAGCAAAGGTCATCTGGGAGAAAATGAAAGTAGCTCAAGATCGTCAAAAGAGTTATGTGGATAAGAGGCAATGGCCATTAGAGTTTGTATTTAGTGATATGGTTTTACTTCAGATATCACCCTGAAAAGGTATAATCCAATTTTAAAGCCGAGGGAAGTTAAACCCTCGATATATTGGACCTTTCCATATACTGGAGTGCATCGGGACTTTGGCGTATCGATTGGAATTGCCACAGGAATTGGATAGGATCCATAATATGTTCTATGTCTCGATGCTTAAGAAATATGTACTGGACTCGTCTCATATTTTGGAGACACCGCCAGTGGAGCTAAGAGAAGACCTAAGTTTTAAGGTGAAACTAGTCTAGATTCAGGATTGGCAAATAAAGAGGTTACGCAGCAAGGAAGTTCCCACAGTTAAAGTTCTTTGGAAAAGCGACAGGGTCAAGAAAATGGCACGGGAGCCTAAGGATGGTATGAGATGTCGAGGAAGAAACTCTTTTGAGGGGGGAGGACTTGTAATGTTAGACTCTTTGAGCCCTTTTTGAATTGGTCTGTACTTGGAGATATTACTGTACATTGACATATACATGGTTTTATAAGAGTTCAAAAATGTATTTGAATCCTTTTGGTATTTATGTTAGTGATATATAATGTTATATGACCTTATATGAACTTAGGGTTCATCGGTATACGAAATATTGGAGATTTCTGACATATAAGCTTCTAAGTGTGTAAAATTGATTCCATTGGATGGATATGATCATGGTGGCTGAGTTAAATGTGTTCTAATACCTTAGAGGTGATTAAACATGATTTATAGACTTATTGGACACTTAAAAAGCTTAATTTAAAAAGTTAAAGTACATAAGGGACTCAAATGTAATTTTTTAATTCATGGAGGACCAACGTGTAATTTTATAAAGTTAAAGGGGCTAATTATAATTTGCAAAAGTACAAGGACCAAAATGAAAAAATATGGTTATTCATAAATTTTGGGCTTAATAGCAAATTTAGGAAAAGTTTGAAGGGCATAATGGTAATTTGATAAGGGCAAAAAGGTAAATTCAGCATGTTTGGTCAAAGAAGAGTCAAATTCTAGAC
This sequence comes from Erythroxylum longipes, assembly GCA_027563885.1. NCBI lineage: Eukaryota > Viridiplantae > Streptophyta > Magnoliopsida > Malpighiales > Erythroxylaceae > Erythroxylum > Erythroxylum longipes. Next base: position 12,603 of record JAOQMS010104675.1, on the reverse strand, counting down.
CCTTCTTTATGGTGTAACTGTGCACTCCCCATTAAACATTAAAACACTTTGTTTTAATTAGAAAAGAGAAGAAAGGAGAAGAGAAGAGGAGAAGAGGAAGTTCTAGTCCTCACCAAAATTTCACCAAGTTTTTGATTCTTTAACCCAAACCAAGGTGTTTTAAGTTAATTTGGGGCCAAGGAACTCAAATATATCATTAGATTTGAGAAATTCTCGAAGGATTTTAAGATATCAACAAAGGAAAGTTTAGGTATATTTTGTCTCATCTCTCTCTACATTATGATTTTGAGTTTGGTGTTAAGATATGTTTTTCTCCATGCTAGAATATACATGAAACATGGTTTAGATGAATGAAATAAGTCATCAAGAAGTTTCTTTAAAACCGAAATGGTCTCTCTTAAGTGAAAGTTGGTGAAATTGTGAATATCTTTTGAAATTGATAGCTTAAATAAACTCCATGATTTTAATTGTGTTTGTATAATGTGAATTGATGATGAAAAATAAGGAAGAAGTACATTAGAAGGAGGCTTTCAAGTTTATGCCTTTAGATGTTTGAGAAAATGCCTAAGTGAAATTGGCTTAGGATTTAAGGATTTTGAAGGTGTGTATTGGAAAGAGGCTTTCATGTTTACTTAGAGTAAACTTGAATTGTTGCTTAGATTGATAAGTAGTGGCCTAATGTGCTTGGATTAAAATGTGCTTAATTATGGTTTGAAATGTGTAAGTATTGGATCAAGGCATTAAATACCTTGGAAAATGCAAAAGAAAGCTTATGTGAATAATAAGGGTTGAGTTTTATACACTTATATGATGGTTTATAAATATGATTTATATGTTTGAGTAGTAAGTACATTACATTTGTATGTATAAAGGCTTAGGAGCTATGGATCAAGGAGCTCGTACAGAGGATTGTTGAAGTTAAAGGAGTGTACACCTTCTTTTGAGGTGAGTTGGGGAAAACATATCTCTCAAATAGGATTAGGACATCCCAAGACATACATGATAACTTGTATGTGAATTTTGAACCTAGGTAATACATAGTAGAATTGATTCTCAAATAGATGCTAGTATACTTATGTATTTAATAAATAACATTGTTTTGAATAACTCTTTGTACTTGGAGTGCAGCTGATGTTTTTATTATATATTTTGAGAAATGATATTGTTTTCACCAAACCTGCACTTGAAGTGTAAAGAACAACTTTTTATTTTCGAAAAACTACATTTTTGAACCACTTTGAACTTGGAGTGCAAAAGATGACTTTATTACATGAAGGAATGTTTTGAAACTTACATATGTCGAGTCATGTATGCTGTATGCATGTATTCTCTTTTGGCTTAGAGCTATGGCACGATTCCATTTTATCTGTTGGACCGATAAATAAAGATATAGTGCCTTATTTGATTTCAGTATTCAATATTTGTATATGATTTTTGATGATTGGTGAGGAAACGATTGACCAATCGTATGCTGGGCACAATAGATTAAGTGATTCCCGTACCCTTGACGCTGGTACATAAAATTCGAGTCCTTGTAACGATACCGTTATATAGGACTCGCAGGTGATTGCACACCTAGAGGTCTGGTCATTGACGAGGTCATCACCTAGGGTCATAATGCTCCCGTCGACCGTAGTCTAGACTCACCATAGATGAAAGTCGAGCCAACACCGGGATCCAGTGGGTGTGCACACTAGTTTGGCTAACTAGTGGCGACACACATAATTGTTTTGGCTTATTCTGATATTTGGCTTCTTGACGCTATTAGATTTTTTACATGTGATGCTTTTTTGCTTATGTGTATTGGAACTAAAACCTATGTTCACTGAATGAGTGATTAATAGGCTAGGCCTATGTGGTTCCTAACCAGTATGGCATGAGACATAGACTAGATCTATGTGTTTTTATGTCATGCATATTCACTTCATAGGTGTTTATGTGCATGTTAGATGTATAACATTGTTCTTAGGTTATTTAGATCATTTTGGTGTGTACCGGGTTCTATTTGCGATGTATATTACTTTTACTCACTGAGTACATAGTGTACTTACCCCTTCCGCTTCCCAACCATGCAGGTTAAGTTGTGAGCTTGAAGCTCTGAGTGCTTCGTGCGTTTTTAATTGTCTTGTGGTTTGTAAATGACTTTATGTTTGAAACTTTTGTACTATTGTTGGGATTGCTTTTGAGTAAACTTAAAAGTCCAGAAATTGTGGTTGAGTTTTAATGTGATTTTAAAAGTGCGTTTGAAACTGATTTACCGGTGTTTTTTATTTTGGGATTTTCAAAATATAGCCATTATGCTGCCGAAATGTTTTCAAAGATATCTAGTTAGCCTTGCATAGTCGAGTTAAGTATACCATAAGTATCTTTAGCTCGGGTATACGGTGGTTGTCATATGCTCGATGTGGTTCTGAGTTTTGACATTTTGAATATTTTTGTTGTCCATAATCAAGTGCTTACATACTCCATCATAATATTCACAAATTAAATTTTGATTATACTATGAACTATAAGGTGGGTAAGGTATTGATTTGATATTAGTGTTACTCTATTTCATTTCAACTTGGCCTCTTAAATCTCCCCTAAATTTTTAGCTAATAGTGGCTGATAGCTGTAGGTGTTTTAATTTGTTTTTAGGTGTTAATTAGATGAATTGTACATGTTTAGGATTAGAATTGTGTAATGTAATTATGTGTTTATGTTTTTGAGCATTATGTGGTTTAAAGCATGTCATTGGACTTTAATTTTATATGCTTGAGGTATTTTGTAGGTGTTTTAATTTGTTCATGTTTTAGTAGGTGTTTTAGTAGGTGTTTTAATTTGTTTTTAGGTGTTAATTAGATGAATTGTACATGTTTAGGATTAGAATTGTGTAATGTAATTATGTGTTTATGTTTTTGAGCATTATGTGGTTTAAAGCATGTCATTGGACTTTAATTTTGTATGCTTGAGGTATTTTGATGTGTTTTTTAATTTTTGAAATCAAATGAAGAAGAACGTAAGAAGTTTAAGAAAATTTGGAGAAAGAGCTAGCCTATGATCGTGACATCCCTGTCACGGTCATGATAGAAGTGATCCAGTCAAGGGTCACAATCGTTACACCCTTATTGTGATCATCAAAGAAGCATATCATGACAAGCATGAGACAGATGCAGGGATCTACTTCCATTTTCATTTTTTTGGACTTTTTGGTCCAGGTAAAACCTAGTTTTTACCTTAAAAGACAAAAGAACTATAAAAGGGAATAAGATGAACCTATTAAGCTAAGCCAACATCTTACTAAATAGAGAAAGAAGCCAAGGAAGATAGAAAGAGAGAAGAGAAGAAGAGAAGAAGAAGAGATGCTGCTGCTAGCCACTCCTTGTCATTCCTTTCCAAGTATCTCTTATTCCTCTTGTTATTTACTTCATATGATGTATGATTTGGATATGAGGATGATGAATACTTTGTTAAAAATGTTATAACTTCATTTGAGAATAATTCTTTAATCAATTATGATTTAATTTCTTTTATTGTTAATGTGTTTGGGTATTGTGATTGTTTATGATTTTTGCATATTTTAGTAACATATTGAGAGATTGAACTGATAGTAACATGATTAGGTTGGGTAATGAGAATTAACAACCTAATAGATCACATAAACATCAATTGATAGTTATATAAAGAAATATCTTGTGTGAGGTCCTAATTATCTATCAGATTGCTTAAGAACTAATTAGAAAATAGGTTGTTTTGTTAATTCAGAAATTGCAAAATAAAAAATTTAGATTCAATTAGAGATTGTGATTTAAGGTTTAATGATTAGGTCTCGATAGAGAATAAACAATCTTTCAAAATTCTAGGATTAATACCAATTGATGATAGAATGAATCCCCTCTTCCTATAATTGTTTGATCTTGTCTTGAGTGATTTATCAATTCTTAAATGGTTGTGCTCTAATTTGATTTCCTTATGTTAATTTCAGTATTTCAATTTCAATTTCAATCAATTTATAATTGTTGTTTAGTCTTTATTTTCATTTTTATCACATTTGTTATAACTTTAGATAACATTAGGATTCAATTAGTTCACTAATTCCTCAACGGATTAACAACTCAAGGCTACTAATTATAATTCCGTATACTTACGGATTATTGAGGGTTTTATAGAAGTAAAGCCTTCTCAATAATGGCAATTGTGCAGGTTTCCTTCTTTCTCTTCTTCTTGATTTCCTTCTATAATTATTTAGATTATATTGTAGTGCAGGTATTTAGTGGTTTTACTAGTGTTGGCAATTGGGATAAGGTTGAGATGGGTAGTTATATATATATATATATAGGTTTTACTGCAAGTATCGTGTTAATTTTATTAGTAATGGTTAGGATTGTATAAAAGTGAGTTAGGGGTTAGGAGTAGTGGTGTGTATGGCTTCCTAAGATTTAAGCAGTAGTTAGGCTAGTCATAAATGAAGGGAGGAAAATTATTATAATTTTAGTGATATTGAAGAACATGTCAGTTAATTTATTATTGCTAATTTTCTTATTATTGCTATTAAAGTTGTTTGGTTTATGAACTATTATGAAATAAATTTAATGCACTTTATGCTCATCACCAAAGGAGACCTCTTTTTCTTCCCATATACTATATTAATATTATTGATTCAATGAGTATGCAAAAGATTAACAATAATACTCAATTGTCTAACTTCTATCTTGAATTTCAACAAACCACTTTGTATAAATTTTTTTGAATGTTTTGTAATCATTAATTAAGTGCCTTGATACTCCATCATAGTATCCATAAATTTTATTTTGATTACCATGATGAATAAAGTAGTTGGGATTTCAAGGTTAGTATTGGCATTACCCTATATCATTTCAATGTGAAACTCCAAAGTCATAGATAATATGGAAATTATAAAGCTTCTCTTCTTTGTTGCGTTCTTTGATTATTTGGTTGCTCCCATTATGGTGGTGCTTGGTAGTTTTATTGGTTTTGGTAATTAAGTTGTGATTGAGATGAGAAATTTTGTTTATTATGGGCATAATGTCAAATTTCTCACTGCTGATTAAGTTGTATACATGCGACTCAAGGGATGGGATATGCCAGTAATGGTGTTTATGACTTCATATGGTTTATTTAGTACTAGTTATAGTTCAAGAGAGACATATTATTATAATTATGAAGATATTAAGGAGCATATAAGTTAATTGATTGATTGATTAATTGATTAATTGTTATTGTTGTTTTTATTATTGTTATTGTTGCTATTATTGTTGTTATTGTTGTTATTGTTATTGTTATTGTTGCTATTATTGTTGTTATTGTTGTTATTTTTATTATTTTTATTATTGTTGTTGTTTTTGTGGTTGTTGCTATTATTAATGTTTTTATTATGGTTGCTATTTTATTTTTTATTTTTTTATTTTTTGTTCTTTTTGTTTTTATTATAGATGTTGTTTGAGCTTTTTTTCATCAATTTACTGCATTTCATAGTATGTTTCTATATTTGCTTATTTTCATAATTAAATGGGACGTATTTCTCTTAATCTTTTCCTTCTAAACGATAATGATAAGTAGTTTACACTGGCTCACAATTATATTAAATAAATGATTTATGAATTGTCAAAATTTGTAGTTATAGGGCTTCTCCAATGCCTCTTAAGAACATGTTCACATTTTCTTTCTCAAATAAAGGTGATCGTGATTTTTCAACCTTTAGATGCCATTTTCAAGGCTACTTTTTGAGGCTTTTAATAATCTTCTTATCCTTCATCTGTAAATCTTTCCTTGTTAATGCAACATCTTAGTTGAATCTATATTGATTAAAAAAATTACTATTTAATTTCTAACTTCTTATAAAAATTGATCCAAGTTAACAAATCAAAGGAAAGTAAGACTTGTCAATTTTTTTTAAAAATAATTAGAAGCTCTTCATTCTTAATGTTCACTACCATCTTCTTACAGTACATTCTTAGATACTTTACATGATTTGTACTTTTATTACACTTTTCAAACTTTAAAATCTTGAATTTATGGATAATATAGACATCTATAATTAAGCAAAATTCCTTTTGGAGATTTTAGTCTCAATGATGCAGAAGCAGTCGTCATTTTTACCACATGCTCTCTCTTCTTTTGCAATTCTTCAAACACTTTTTGTGTTACTACCTTGTTTTTCCTTCCTTATGCTTTGTAATTTATATTATTGTTAAATATATAAATGAGTTTTAATATATAAAAGCTAAATCTAATTCAATAAACATTGAAAAAAGTCAATGTACCAGTGTACGAAGCTCCCCGCTTTGCGGGAGTCTAGGGAGGGTCATAATGTACGCAACCTTCCCTTTATATTTTCTCAAAAAGGTTGTTTTCATGACTTGAACCTATGATCTTATGGTCACAAAAGAGCAACTTTACCAGTTACTCTAAAGCTCATCCTCTACAAACATAACATACCCCAACGTGCATGGCTCCCTACTTTGCGAGGGTCAGTAGGGCGTCATTAACGTATGCAACCTTCCTTTTGCGTTTATTACAAAGAGCTTGTTTCCGTGACTTGAACCTATGACTTGTTGGTTACAAAGGAGTAACTTTACTAGTTGTTCTAAAGCTCACCATTAGGAAAGGTATCCCTATTCTATACATCGATGGTATTATTGGAACATGAGTTGTGCCTTATACTGCTGACTATCCTAAGAAAGGCATTTTCATTCCTAACATTATAGGCGTTTGCAGTGGACTAGGGCAGACATTAATGGATAGTTAAAGCCTGAGTAAAGATTATATAAACATAAGGAAATTACTAAAGGGGACATTGCATCATGTAGGGACTTCAAAGGCTGCTTATTTACAACTTCCATCTTAACTTGTTTAAAGAGCTTTAGCTTCTCTCTAAGAATTGCTACTATTCCTCTTAATAATGTTTTTTACTTTCTTGTGAGGTGCTACAGTGAATTAACTTTAAAGAAATGAATATAAAGATACGGTTTTATTATTTTCATTATTTTAAATATTTAAATTATAAATATTTAAGAAATATTTAGGATACAAAAAGGTTTGGGTAACTAAATTTACCCAAACCTTTGATTATCATCATATAAATTATAAAATCAACTTTTGTTTTAATCTTCCAATGAAGGAAAAAATAGAAGTAAAAATGCTTCACTAAGATGTTAATTTGCATATATATAATTGAATTGGAATATGAGCAACATAATAAAAACTTGATAAGAATAGCCTTAATAAGTGAGTCAAAGAAGTTTTGATATTGGTATCCCAACCTAATACCTCCTCGTATTTCTATGAAGCCAAATTATATAGCTTTCTCATTTGACACTACCAGTTTCAAAGTTTCTTATTCATGCAGTTGTTTTTGGCCAAGGTCCATTTCTTCTAATTATCTATTGTTTTGATGATAATCCTCAACATTTTTAGTTAAATCCTAATTTTTTTTGTCCATTTCATATATCCTTTCATGGTTATTAATTTTTTTAATCATTTCTGTCATTCACTCTTCATAGCTTTTCATTTAAATATTCTCATCTTTATCTTTATAACTTCCTTTAGCTCCTAATTATATTTTTTTAGTGTTGCCTTTAATGATTATCCCAAATTTTTAATGTATTTTTTTTGCTCTTTGTGCTTCTAGCTACATTTAATTGATTTTATTACCCTTTATCATAAGATTTTAATCTAACATATTTTTCCTTTATGTTTGCAATCTTACTTTCTCTTTTAATTCTTAACTAATTATAGTTTTTTATTTCTTATTAATTGAAATAGTTTACTTATAAAGAATTATAAGTTTTAACCATAAATGCATGTTGTAGCTATAGCTAACACTAGTAAGTATGAGTTAATCCTACAAGGGCTTTAAGTACTATTATTAACCCCTTTTCTATTATCTAACCACCGAATCAGGTTGTGAATTTTTCTTGAGAACTAAAGAAAACAAACTAAACTAAAGTTGAAACAATAATGAAATTAAATAAAGAAAAGACTACGAAAAGTGAATATTAAATAAGTAGTACCTACGTGATAAATCCAGCTAAGATATCTTAAATAATAATCCTTTTTCATGCAATTAAATTATTGATCATTAGATTATGAAAATTTCTATCTTATATTAATATATTTTCAAGACTATTAATAACTAACCCTCGATTGCTTAACTAAAATATCTTTCTAGTTAAAACCCCTAAGATTGCATTATTAATTCGTGAATTTAACTATTAGGTTTGGCTTTATTCTAGAGGATTTTTGTCGACCTATCTCTAGGTTTGCATGCAACTATTTCCAATTATGGTAGATCTATTCACACAAAAGGATTTCTCAATCTTAATCACATGAAATCAAATATTGGACTTTTTTTTCCTGATATATTAGTTCAAGAATATAGCGCTTAATTGAATCGCAAAAAATCAATTAATAAAACTGCATTGAATAAAAGATTATATCATATTATCTTCATAACTTAGGTTTCATCACACCTAAGCACTAAACAATTTAGTTCCTTTATATAGAAAATAAAATCCATAGAGAACAAATAGAAATAAAAGAATTCATATTCTAAACCCCCCTTTTGTCTATAATGAATCTTCTTACAATTTGGATTGAATGATGCTCTCTATATGATCTTATGATGTAATCTTTGAGTTTTCCCCATACTCTATTCAGAACTACCTCCTCTCTGTGTTTCTTATGACTAAAAAATGCTTCTAATCTCACCTCTCTTAATTTGCCTATGATAATAACCTTTTATAGTAAAAACTAGGATATACACAATCACTTACACTATCATGTAGGTGATTGTTTATCTATAAAAACAATTAAATTTCTATTTTTACATAGGCACAGCGACTTACATGAGCAAAAAAAAAGGGTCGTGTATGTCAACATTCGCAAGCCTGTAACTGCACATAGGTAGGAATTGTATTGTTAAAGCCTCACATTTTTATATAGACTTATACAGTCACTATACATGGTCATGTAAGTGCACGATTGCTTCAAATCTTTGTTCTATGCCATGATTTTATCCAAATTCTTATCTTTATGATTTATAAAGGCAATTATCACTAACAAATACACTTGGAGCAAAATAAGTACCAAAAATACTATCAAACCATCAAACAATAAGCAAAACACATTAAATATGTGTATATAAATATAGTCAATTAATTGTTTATCGAACATCCCCACACTTAAGTTTTTGCTTGTCCTTAAGCAAACTATAATCCAAATCATCAAACTTATAAACATTCATCCCTTGTTAACCTCAACTTGTCCATCCACACTCCATATCATCATATCATATCAATCAAATTAACATACAATTAGATTCAATTCATTATAGAATCAACCTTCATAAGTAAATATAAAGAGCAATCACAAATATAATCTTTTTGAAATCAAAAGCACAAATTTTTACACCATCTCCAAGGATTTACTTAATGAACTCAAAGTGTTTAAGGTGAAAAGTGTGAGAACTCCCAACTTAATGCATAGAAGGATTCCGAACTATAAGCTTGCAATAAAATCATATCTCCACCAGTTATAAGTAAACTAAAAACAAAAGTCAACGGGTCTTAATACAAGGTTTTAATGAAGCTTAGGTTAGGGTATGATAGGGATAATAAAAAGGGTGATAATAATGAAGGAAATTTACATAAACAAAATTATATGTAGCTTAGTTCTTCACATTATAGGTTATTCACATCATAATTCCATCGGTAATGTAACACCCCACTACAATAAATTACATACCAGAACACCTAGTAGATATTCCAGTATATAATCTATAATAATGGCATGTTAGAGCGAACACATATCCAACGTAATCACGACATCAACTATTATACATAAAAGTCACCAAATTTTAAAATCAAACTGCATTCTACATTTCATTTCATAAAAACCAAACTGACATTGTAGCTTTACAAAACCATCCGAATATATACAATATCAAACCCTATACATAACACACTGCTTGAAAGAGAATTTGTACAAAAACTACTAACTACTCCTTTAGTCTCATATGACCGAACTTTGAGCCATTTCTTGACAAAAGTATAAGAATCAGTCTTCTCGTAGAGTCTGTCTGTCTCCAATGTCCTCTCTCGGACTTGAAATATCAACGTTGTAATTTTGGTGAGTTTTACGAACTCAATGATGTAACCATCGTTGATGGTTCACCCAATTTATGCCACATATCAAATCATCACAAATTTCCATTTAACAATTTACATCACATATCATATATTTCACATATCCCAATCTCATTTAATAACATAACCATATTCCAATTCAATCAGTCGATCACACTTAATAAGTGTATATGCAATGTTCATGTTACCTACTTTCAATTATTACATTATTGTGATTGCGTGCCTAAACTGTCTCGTATCCATTGTGGATACCGGGCTCATTGATACTGTCCCTTACCTATTGTGGATACAAGGCTCATTGTATATATTGAGCCTTTGGCTTTATACCACATGTCAGAGCTTTAAGTTCATTTTCGGTGGCTACTCATGTCACAACTATCATTATCTAATGATGCATTCATGTATGAAATGCATCACAACAATATTCAACCATTCATTATTTCAATCATTCCCATTCTCAATCTCATTCCCATTCGAACATATTTACAGTCCCATTCCTATTTATCATATTCAATCAATCATTCACAATTTAAATCACAATTATCATCGTACCTTAGTTTGACTTTTAACAAACATGTTGAGTAAACACATAGTCAGTCCAAATTCACATTCAAGTAACACTTCAATATCACATTCATCAATCAATACCTGTGGCCTTCATGTCTGGAATTAGTACAATCAAATTCACATTCAAATCACAAACACTCCCAATACAGTCTTGAATATCAAACTCCTCGAGAAATCATTTATTCAGAATCATCAATGTCACAATTATATAATCTAAATCAAGAATAAAATCATTTGGAAATCTACAGATCAAAATATAGCCAAAATACCAAAGCATGATCAGTGAAATCATTCCAGTTAATAATATTCGAGCACACTCATATTTTCGTCCTAAATTTATCACTCAATCTTTTCTTAATGGATTCATATGTTCATAAATTTTGGTAGAGATGAAGAAAAATGTGTTATGAGTCTATTGGTTCAAGTCTCATGTCATTTGGATGTCAGGAGAAGAAGTTATAACAAAAATAAAAAAGGATGTTTAGAGAAAACACTACAGCTAACATATTCCAGCAATTCTTCTTCATTTTTTTCCAGATTGTTTTACACTTTATACCAAGGTTAAACAACCTCTTTATAGTTCATCAATTACACCTCTATTATGCCTAAATCATACTCCAATTCCTTATCAATAACAGCTCTTATTCCAGTTCAATATTATTCACTTAACAGCTCACAAAATATCAAACCAGAAACTTTTACATTATTATGTAAATAGTCCTAGTTTTTTCCCAATTTAAGAACATCAAATTAACATCTTTATTTGGCATAAATCCACCTTCATTATAGTTAAAATCAGACCTAATTCATCCATAAATCAATCTATATCCCACGGTTTTCATAAACCAAAAACAAAACAGAAAAACTTCCAAGTTCATGTAACATTTTCCAGCACATATCTTCACCAATATCACATGCATTTCATTCCAATTCAAGCATCATTCTTATATCATTTGACATGCCATAAAACTCATATTGTTACTTACCTATTAGGCTTCCAATCCAACACAAAACTTCAGATTAAACCAAGTCTCCATGCAAGCAAAATCAACACAAACTTATGGTGAAAGTAAGGTGATTTTCGGACAGCAATATGAAGATCTTAATCAGCTAGTTTTCTTGACAATTTGGTGAAGAATTTAAGTGTGATTTTTATGCACAACTTTAGCTTGGGTTAAGAACAAAATGAAAAGAAGAGTTGGAGAAATTTCGGTGGAGAAAGGTAAGGGAAACAACAGAAACTTTGCTGCTGGAATTTGCTCCATTATCATGCTAGGTGTCAACTTGTAAACTCAACATAAGTCTTAAGGCATGCTAGCCATTTGTCCAACAATTATGCTGCCACTACTCCACTCATTTTGCTGCCATTTGTCACCCTTTAATCAGTCCACATGTCACTCCAAGATTGGCCACATGTCACATAATAATTGGTACATTTGTCACTCCATAATTAGTCCATTTGTCAATTAATTCCTAAGCCAATTGTCACTCATTTAACTAGGCTAAATGTCACTCAATTTTGAGCTTAGTCAACCTAATTTTCCATGTCTCAATTAGTCTTGCCACTAGACATTTTTCCTAGTCCAAAAATACCTCAAATTTTTAGAAATTTTTTTGAAATGTCCGAAATGTCACCAAAAATATGAAATCTAGTCTAATACACATCAATTCAATTTTTAAGACAAATAATCCACAATTCACATTTCTAATCACATTAAAAATCACTTCTACCCGAAAAATGTCAATGAATGCATGTACAACCATATTAATGTGCAAAAATCAATATTCTTGATCGACCCCGTTTCTGGAGTCTAACTCAGACTTGCTTGCTCTGATACCACAGCTGTTAGACCTCGCTTTCCGGAGTCTAACTCTTTCATGCATGCAGATT
>JAOQMS010104664.1:0-18029 GCA_027563885.1 Erythroxylum longipes | reverse complement strand
TAAGCTCTCAAAATCACCTTTCTAAAACAAAGCAAGGTAAAACCCTAATTTCTTCTTCTTCTCTTTTCTCCTTCACCTAAACTCACTCTTCTTTATTATGAACTTTTTGTTCTTCTCTCCTTCATTCACGACAATCCCTCTTCATTCTTTCTTTCTTTCTTTCATTTACAAGAAGCCAAAAAAAAGACCAAAATACCCCTCCTTATAAGACTTAACCTTTAACCTCTTTAGTGATCTTCTCAAATTGCCCTTATGCAAAATTGTTCTTTCAATTTCACTAACACCATAAGCTCTTTAATTTAATCTCAATTTCTCCTTTTAATACCATCAATCTTTAAAAAAAATTCTCCACACCCGAAAACATTAAAATTAATACCTAACCACAATATTTTAATCAAAAATAAACCTCAAAAAGAAATTAGCACAATCTTGTTAGTAAGAAAAGAATCGGGGTCCAACAGTATTTGTTTTAGCAACCAAATCTTTCATTTCTTTTTATATCATTGAATAATTTTTCTACTCCATAAATTAAATTTGGCTATAAATTTTATGAATTGTTTTATTCTTGATTATTGAATCTTATTCTTTTTGAGTTCAATTTTTAGAATTCCTATTGATGGTTGAAAAGGGCTTTGCACTTCCCATAGTTCTATCAAAGTTAACCTTGAAGCTTCTTTTCCTATTGTGAGGGCCCTTGCTTTTATCTCCAATCTAGCTAAAGAGCTTCTTTAAAAGAAAGGAGTTCCCTACTAGTGAAAAAAACCTAGAGAATAGCTAATATATTTGTTAATATTAAGACCAATCAACTTTGGAAATCTAAGCGGTTTCTACGTTAATATCAAGCTAATTCATTAACATTGACAACATAACTTTTAAATAATCTAGGAATTTATCTTGATTTTTCGTGCTTAGCTTACAAAAAATTAATTTAGGAAAGACAAATAGAGTGCTTAGTGCCTCATCTGAGACAAATGACTTCTTTCCTTTTTCAAGGATTCTATTCAACAAAAAAGGAATTGAGCTTCTTAAAAAGAAATATTTTAACTAAGTTATTGATTTGGAAGCTGATCTGTTAACTTTGATGACAATTCAGTGAAGGGAACTTTCACGAGAACTCAAACTAGAAATGGATATAGATTCTTAGCTTCTAACCTTAAGAAGCTAATAAGCTAAACCTCAAACACCCCAAGTGGATTAGGTTTCATCCTCCTTTCTTGTCGGTGGCATGTGGAGCTTTTCTTCTTGACTTTAAAGTCAAAATGTGGTCCCACTACCAAAAAATTGGAATAAGCAATTTTCCTACTTCTAGTTATAAAATCCTAATATATTCTAAATGCAAGTGTGATATTATATAATATGATTCCATCAGACGATCATTCCTTAGGATTATAGGGAAGACTCTCCCTGTTCGTGCTACTGCTACAAAGCTTTTGATAGATGCATAATAGATCATGTTTTTAGACCCATAATTGATGTATTTTACTTGATATTACATAATTTTATTATATATTTGACACTTAAATTCACCCTAAGTGTATTTGTAGGATATAATTGCCTTCAATGACTAAAAGGAGAAGAATTCAGAGGACAATGCTGCATAAATCAAAGATTTCAATCAAAGAAGGGATACACGACAATATATCTAGTTGTGTAATTCTATCAGGCCATGTACATTCATGAATTCTAGAGTTTTAGATTATAAACTTTCCACCGCACTCCCCTGTCTCAGACCATATATCTCCCAAAACCTTAAACATTTCTATAAAAGGACATACGTAGAGGCAAATTTGGGTTAGGGATGGCAATGGGCTAACCAATAGGCCCATATTTAGTTTTTTCAATGGGCCAGGCCCAGGCCCAAACCCAATTAAAAAAAGACATTTTTCACACTTCTAATTTTTAAAAAATATTTTAAAATTTTGGTGGGCTTAGCCCATGTGCCAACCCATCACCATCCTTAAATTTAGGGTAGCATGTAACATACCCCTCTCATAGAGTATAAGCCCAAGCATACTAGAGGATATTCGAGAACATACTCTACATAAATGATATATTAGGACAATCAAATTAACTCAATCTGAATTGGCAAACATATCATAAGCATTCAAAACATTCATTTCTTCCCATTTCTTTCACAAATATATAAAGTCACATATGTCATTATAATTCAGAATCAACATATACATTACACAACAGTTGAGAGTTTAATCTTAGTACAAAAATGTGTAACATCATATGAGATATTAATGCAAAAGACTCTAACTAGAATCCGTGGATTTAGCTGATTAGATCTTTGAGTCATTTCCGTCCCCAAAATGTAAGTATTAAACTTCTACTAGATCACTTAGTAGCTAGAACTCCCCTGAACCTGAAAAACAATGGTACAATTTTGATAAGTTTGCGAACTTAATGAGTGAACCATCATCGATGCAATCACACAGTCAAATCATAAAGATAAGTTATATCACAATTTATCACACTTCAATAAGTATATCATATAAACTAATATTGCATATCACATCTCATTCTCCATTAACTTCAATTGTATTTAACTATTTCAAAGCAATTCAATCATATGATGCATGTACATATGTAAACATTCATGTGTTTTCATTTCATTTTGCTTTGTTGTGACCAATTGCCTATCAACACAATTTGTTGTCCTGTACTCGTTGTGGCTACCGAGTTCATGGTTAGCCCGTACCCATTGCGGATACCGAGTCCATGCTTTCGAAGCCTAAGGCTCTTTTTCATAATTTTGAGCTTAAATCTCTTTTCTGCACATCGGTCACTTTGTTCAGAACTCCTTTATCTGATCATGCATTTCAATATGATGAGATGCATCATTTCATATGCTATGTTTTCATTAACTTTCATTTCGGTGTGCTCATGCCATATAACTAACTCCTCGGACCTAAGTCTAGCATTTATCAATCAATTGTACACGCATTTCATATTAAACATACAATTCGTATAGAAACACATATAAGTGAGTTTACACATCTAAGTTAACTCATAGTACATTCCAGAAATGTTATTGTCTCAATGTTCCGGTATTGTCCGGATGTTGACGATCACCCTGCATGTCTATCATCATACAATACATACACACATAGTTCACAAATCACTGAGTTGTTTAATCATATAAATATACAATCATGCACACGTATACGTGTCACGTTTCAATACATGCCCAATTGACTTTCCAGGTATGTATTCTTATGCATAGATATTGACTATTCAATTTGTGCATATACACCCTAAGACCATTCAAACATTATAGCTTGTATACTACCATTTTGTAATAAGGTCTATACATTTAAGTAAGCTTGATTTACTCTAAATTTATCAACCATACATTACACTTATCCATGTACATTTTCATGATCAAGAAGTCTCCTATAACACACACAATTTTTACATTAAATATGGAATTTTAGTAAGCTAGATTTACACATTCACCGAAATTTTTCCAGCAATATATATATTCATTCATTTACCTAATTCTCATTCATAATATCCCCATATTCTTCAATGCTCATTAATCCATACCTTATACACAATACTCATGTCCTCAAGTTCATGTTTGCATTAAAAGAACTCATTTATTTCTTAAACAAATCATAATTTCTAGCTTTGAATAGAACCACATCAAAATAGTCCATTCTTTAGGTCATGACATCAATTAACTACACAAACTTATCAAGCTCTTAACCAATTAGTCAAGAAACAATCTAGGCTCATTGCTAGATTTAATCAAGTCCAAATATACCAATTTAAAGTGATTTTTCTCATTTGGTTTGACATGTACATAAGACTGAAATTAAAATTCCAGAAGTTATCATCATCATCACTAATGTGTGTAACTTTACCACTGTAGCACCCCACTCCCACTGGGCATCTACCTGACATCCCATGGATGTTTAGGCATACACTCCATAAAATCGGCGCGCTAGAGCAATTACATTCACTAATTATGGCATCATTAATAAAAGACAATATATCCAAAAGATCCATTATTCATTCCATTAATAAAACATAATACACTGTAGCTTTTCATACATAAGTGATAGTTGTGATTTGCATCATGTTTTAGGGTTTAATTTGTTGTGTATTAAGTGTTAATTTGAGCGTTTAGTGTGTATTTAGGTTAGAATTGTGTTAATTTATATGTTTAAGTATTTTTATGGGTTAGTATTTTAAATGTTATATTTTTTAGGTACTTTGATGTGTTTATTAGTGTTTCAGGGCCAACATCAAAAAAAGGAGGAGTTTCAGAGACTTTCGGGACAAACCCATGGTCAATGATCATGGGACAATAGGCCACGATTGTATCATGGCCTGAGGGATACGATCGTGACAAAAAGACTCCGCCACAGGCCACCATCGTGGAATTTGGGCCACAATCATGACATAGAGGTTAGATGCTGACCACGATTGTGGCCTGCATCGGGTAAACACACAAACAAGAGGAAAATTAGGTTTTGAGGGATTTTTCAGACCGTTTTGACCCCAAAAAACCCTAGGGCTGCTAAGGTATTTAAGGAACATGAACAATACAAAAAAGGAGCTTTTGCATCAGCCACATCCCGAAAACCCTAGAGAGCTTTATCGAGAGATTTGAGGAAGGAAACAAAGGAAGAGAGGCACGGAGAGGAAGCCTACGCAATCCATTCCGATCTTATTTTCCAACTTTGTTTTCAATTTTATTGATGTATAAAATTGAGATAGTTATTGAGAAGAGATTCATTGAATGTTAAGATATGTCTATACCCACCTTTGGGAATTTTGTCTTAGATATTAATGAAAGTTGATTGATTGCATTTTTATTGAGTTATTTGTGATTTGATTTCTACACTTAATAATTCAGTAATAAACTGAGATGGTGAGCCAAGTGGAAATCATTAAATTGCACTAACAAAAGTTAGGTAGTTTAATAGATTAAAAATTGAATCAAACCGGTAAAATTGTGTAACGAGAGATTGTGCATAGGTTTTTGGTAGGTTATTAGACAAATTAAAATCTAATTTAGAATTTTTAGGTAAAATGTGAATCGAGAGGTTGTAATTCCACAATCTAAATTAGGGTTTATAAATTAGGGTTAAAGATTATAACTTGAGAGAGACTAATCCACCCTAGGACCGTCTAGACCTGGTAATTCAATAATTTCATAATTGATTAGGTTTTCATTAAGGTCGGATTAAAATCCCCTTTCTCTCAATTGGTAGTTCCTAGGTTAATTCTTGATTTGGTTGTGCAATTGCTATCTTGTTTATAATTTCGAATTTAATTCTTGAAATTGATTGATTAATTGAATAATTTTCTACCTTAGTTATTTATTTTAAATTACTGCAAATTTGAGTTAAGCCTTAGATTTTAGGATTAGATTATTCCTCCTCGTGGGATCGACACCTTAGATACTACGCGAACGACCCGTGCGCTTGGAGAGATATCAAGGTTTAAAACTATTAAAACTTATCATATAGGAACCTGCGATCAAGTTTTTGGTGTTGCTGCTAGGGAGGCAATAGTTTAGTTCTATAGTTTAAGGCGTTAGTTAGTTTTTAATTTTCGTTTTTATTCTTTCGTTTTATTATAAAATTTGTGCTCTTGCATGAGCACAAAAGTCACGAGAGGTTCAAGTCGTACAACGAAAACATTAGATTTAGATATCAATCGACTAGAATGAAGCCTTAGGAAAGCTCAACGAGAAGAAGAAGAAGAGATTGAGAAATCAAGAATGGTCGAGGAGTTTCAACAGAATATGGATCACAAAGTGAACCAAGTACGGAAACAGAGGACCCTAATCAACGTGGCAAATCAAGGAGTAGCTAGGCCACCTATTCAAGTAGCCTCGTTCTATATTAAACTAGCACTTTTTAATATGTTTAAGTAAAATGTGCAATTTTATGGATTAATGAAACAAGGACCCCAATGCACACATAGTGAATTTTCTCGAGATCTATGATACCTTTCAGTATCATCAGATTTTGAAAGATACAGTTAGAATTATGTTATTTCCATTTACCCTTAGAGATAGAGTGAAGGCTTGGTACCATTCACTTAGCCCAACCAACATTACGACACCAGCTAGTTCGTGCCTTCTTGGATAAGTATTTCCAGTTGACTAGGACCAAGAAGATTATTAAGGAAATCACCAATTTTTAGTAAGGTGACGGGGAATCAATCTATGAAGTGTGGGAAAGATATAAGGATTTGCAAAGGAAGTGCCCACACCACAACCTACCTAAGGAATTCTTGTTGCAAACTTTCTGCAATGGAGTGAACCCACAAATAAGAGGCACAATTGGTGTAGCTTCAGGAGGATCCTTGATGAGTAAGATAGTCAATGAAGTAGAGGAGTTGATTAAGGAGATGGCGAGCAATAGCTATTTGTGGACGAACAATTGGGGTAGGCAATCTGCTACCTGTAGAGAGCAAAAAGGAATCATCATGTTCAATCAAATGACAAAGATGCAAGCGAAGATTAACAACCTGACATGACAACTCAATAGTATGAAGGTTTCTTCCTCAGATTCGGTGAAGGCAATACAGCTAAAATGTGAGCTCTGTGGCCAGGTAGACTATGATACCGTGGACTATTATTTGATGAAGGAAGATAATCAGGAGCAAGTAAATTATATGGGGGAACAATATGGACGAGGAAGGGGAAACAATCCCTACTCTAACACCTATAATCCTAAATGGAAGAATCACCCTAACTTCTCCTGGTCAAATAATGCTGAAGGACAGTTCATGCATCAAGGACAATTCGGCTTCCAACAAGATAAAGCAAGCTGATAGGATTTTGGATAAGATTGGAGGTGTGTAGGACGTACATAAGAGGCTCAGAACAAATTTAAGAAAGTAACGAAGAACCACACCTCATCTATGCACAATCTAGAAGTCCAAGTGGGCTAATTGGTAGAGGCAATGTCTACTCGAAATGCCAGAACTCTTCCAAGCAATACCGAGTCTAATCCGAAAGAATGGATCATGGTTATTAGTCAAACCCAAGATAGAGAACCTAAAGAAGTGAAGGAAGAAGGAGATAAAGGAGAATATCAAGTAATTGAGGAATCTCTTCTAAGTGAGCCCGTAATCAAGCCAATTGAGGCAGTTCGACCTGGAATCCTATACTCTATCTTTGCTCAGTGGAAGGCAAGTGAAAGTAGGGCAACGAGGAATTTGAAGGAGATTGAAGCAAACAAAGTCGAGGAAGTGATGGAACAACTATAGACGAAGCCCTCATTAAAGGAATTCATCAAGAAGAAGGTTAAGGATCCAATATCCTAAGAGAACCCTAACATCGTATGGAAGAAAGAGGAACCAGGGGACTTTTTCATCCCTTTCAGTATCAATAAAGTTATCATAGACAGGGCATTCACGAACTTAAAAGCAAGTATAAATATGATGCCCTACATCTTTAGTCAAAAGTTGGGGTTAAGAGAGTTAGCACCTACCAAGATGCTAGTAAAGATGGCCAACAGAACAGTGCATCAACCGAAGGGGATTATAAAGGATGTGTAAATAAAAGTTGATAAATATACCTTTCTGACAGACTTCTATATATTGGACATTAGAGAAGATGTGGAAACCCCAATAGTTCTTAGATGACGTTCTTGGCCACTGCTCGTTCAATCATTGACGTTGATTGGGGTGAATTAACTCTGAGAATAGGAAGGAGCAATTAACCTTCAAGGTGTCTAAGAAAGACTAAAAATCTCCTTTACCCCCAACGGAAAACAAGGAATCTGAACCTCAAGGAGAATGGGAAGATATCTAGGATCTTGAGAATGCATTTAGGAGGAAGCGCTCACGAAGAAGAAGGGCTCATGAAAAGAGAATCATAAGGAAGGAGGAAACCGTAGCATGGTAGCTTAGGTACAAATTGTGAGACTAGTTACTACACTACCATTGCAACTTTCATTCGAACCACCGTGAGCTTAAAAAAGTGTCGAGCTACCGATGTTAAAAGAAGCGCTACATGGGAGGCAACCCATGAGAAATTAGTTTCTTTGATTATTTTTGTTAGAACATTTAAATTCCACAATTAGGATTATTTTATTTTTGAATAAAATCAAGAAGGAATAGGATTTTGGAATAAAGTGGATGATTTATCAAACAAGTAAAAGAGAGGTGAAGAGGCCACAAAACAAATTAAGAAGTGAATTTGAAAAGAATATGAAAAGAGCGAAAGAAGAAAAATAAAGAACTTGTGGAAAACTGTAGGTCACGATCGTGGCCTATGACTGGACAGAACAAGGGAGGACTCATTTTTAAAGGGAAAATTTTACCATTTTACCATCCAACCACCTTTATATTCATTTCTAATTTCACTTTTTCATTCACTTTCATTTTCACTTTATCTTTGTAGACTTCAAGCCTAAAATACTCTCACATCTCTTAAAAAATTTCAAACTACCAAAATTCTTCGAAATTCTACTCAATTCCTAAGAATATGTCGTGAATTAGGCAATCAGCCCAACGGGAGCAATCAAGATGAAATCAAGTTGTGAGACATGTGAGAAGAAACAGAGCAGAAGACTTTGAAGCACCCTTCCCGACCTATACAGAGGAGGAAGGTACTCGTTTCTGATCTCTAAATGCTATAAAGATATTAGTTTCCAAATATTTTGATTTTGAAACACTCGATAGGCTAGAATTGTGTGAAAGGGTAGAAAATTTAGCTAAAAGAATCCAGTGAGACCAATTTATACGCTTCCAATTTCCTGTCTATCAGGAGCTCACGTTGGAATTTTTCACTTAACTAACTTATGACCCTAGGAACCCCAAGGAATTGTGGTTTAGGTTGAGAGGAAGAGCATACGAATTGAGCGTAGAAATCATGTTCGATATGTGTGGATTCCCCGAATCCTCCATCATCGATCAGCATGATGATTTTTCTCCTACTCAATATTATAATGAACTCACTGGAATAGAGAAATTTCATGCCAATAATAATCATAGCAACATAATAAGGTCCCACAAATAGTTGTTGTTAAACAAATTCATGTGTCAACTAGTTTTTGACAAAAAAACCAACAAGTGTTCCACAGAGGAACTCTTTATGTTGTGGTGCATGGACCACAAAAAATTCAGTGTGAACATCCACAAATGTGCTAAATCTTATTGTTGAGACTCCGCATAAGAGGAGCAACAATTTAGGAATGGGGTACCTAGTATATACCATTGCTGAATACTATGGCGTGGACTGTAATGGTTTAACTGTCCACCTCCCTAATTTCCTGAACCATCACCATTTATGGGGAGCTAAAATCCTTAAGTCCTACAACATGGAGCTTAGGGATATTAGCCAGAAGCCACATGTCACAATTATGGCCAGTCAGGCGAGCTCGAGTTCAGCCCCACCGTAGCAAGCAGACGAGGACTCCACAAGTGAAGAGTCCGAGGAAGAGGAAGAACATGGCTAGAAGGAAGTTCAGGATACAATCTCTGAAACCAACAAGACACTTATAGAAAACACCAAAATGATGAAGGAGATGGCCCAGACACAATGATGCCAGAGTCGGGATATCCATCGAATCCATAGATACTTCGAGGTTCAGGGCATTCAGTTGCCACCTCTAACACCATCACTGCCTCCATCTCCATGAGATTTGTGTCTAACCCATTTTTCTTTTTCAAATTAGTCTTTATTTTTATTCTTATCTTTATTTTTATTGTTATTCACTTTCTGTTATTTTAATTCATATTTCTTCTTTTCTTTTATATGCTTGTTTGTCCCCTTCTCACATTGATAACAATGTGTGTTCAAGTGTAGGGAGGGTTATGTTTTTTACTTTTTATGTGATTTTGCATATGGTATTATAGTGTTAGGTTACATTTTGTGAACTGTTTGAATATGCCAATGGCTTAGACGGACTGAAATTGATTTAACTTTGAACATAGTCTATTAGGTTGTGAATAATCATTAGCTCGCAAAATTAATTGGGGTCTTAGGATAAATATACAGCTTAATTAGGATTATTGTAAGTTTAGCACCCTTTAAATTTCCACATTCGTTCATAATTTGAGGCCTTTCAACTTAAGTATCTCTACTAGTATTTTTCATGAAAATGAATAGCTAAAACAACAAGGTAGGCAATAAAAATTAAAAAACAATGTTTGTTTAATAAATCACTATTCCACTGACCTTCGAGTTATAAGTAGAGTTAGTAGCCAGTTGAAAACGTGATATAGCTAAGTAACCGGATTGACACGGATCACAAATGTGTGCCTTCACGTCAAAAAGCTATAATGATGTTTCAAACAATCTATTTAACAAAAAGGAATTAGTCAAGTAACCGAATCGACATTCTACCAATGTTTGCCTCTAAGTAAAACACTAAGTCCTTGTTTAAATAAATAAATGAAAGAAAGTGTTCTTAATAAAAACCTACCGGACTTCTAATAAGCTTAACTTTTCATGAAAATAAACTATGGAACAGTTACAGAGTCTGAAGGACCAAAGAATTATTAATGTGTGTGTGTAATCAAAAAGGATAAATAAATTAACACTTGGATCTCAATTAATTTTAATATTTAGTTCAAAGCCCCTAGACACAGATTTTGCATGTAAATGACTTGATATAACTTGAATGACTGTGTTTAAGATTAAGTTTATAGCCATTGCCTCATTTTTACATTGTGTGTTATATGTTTGTTGTTTTTTTTGCTTGAGGACAAGCAAACGTTTAAGTTTGGAGATGTTGATAGTTGTGATTTGCATCATATTTTAGGGTTTAATTTATTGTGTATTAAGTGTTAATTTGAGTGTTTTGTGTGTGTTTAGGTTAGAATTGTGTTAATTGATGTGTTTAAGTGTTTTTATAGGTTAGCATAAGTCTTTGAGCTTAAATGTTATGTTTTTGAGGTATCTTGATGTATTTGTTAGTGTTTCAGGGCCAAAATCAAAGAATTGAGGAGTTTCAAAGACTTTCGAGCTAAAACCATAGCCCATTGTGCCAGGATCGTGATAGAGACATGTGAACCAAACCAAATCATGGCCTTACCTACCACGATCATGGCCAACATCCAACCTCTCTGTCACGATTGTGGCCCAAATGCCACAATCGTGGGTTGTACATCAGGCAAACATGCAAATAAGAGGAAAAGCCAAGTTTTGAGGGATTTTTTGTACCATTTCGACCCAAAAAAACCCTAGGGTTGCCAAGGTATTTAAATAACATGATGAATACATAGAAGGAGCTTTTGCATCAGACACATCCCGAAAAACCTAGAGTGCTTTATTGAGAGATTTGAGGAAGGAAACGAAGGAAGAGAGACACCAAGAGGAAGCCTACGTGAAGTACTTCCCGGAATAGGAGGTTTCCTGTCATTGCTGCCTTCATCAATTTGTTCTGATCGTATTTTTGAACTTTGTTTTCAATTTTATTGATGTATAAAATTGAGATAATTGTTGAGAATAGATTCGTTGAATGTTGAGATATGACTATACTCACCTTCGGGAATTTTGTCTTGGATATTAATGTAAGTTGATTGATTACATTTTTTTTAGTTTTTTATGATTTGATTTATGCACTTAATAATTCAGTAATAAACTGAGAGGGTTAACTGCGTAAAAATCTTTAAATTGCACTAACGAGAGTTAGGTAGTTTAATAGATTAAGAATTGAATCAAACCAGTAAAATTGTGTAACGAGAGATCGTGCATAGGTTTTCGGTAGGTTATTGGATAAATTTAGATCTAATTTAGGTTTTAGGTAAATTGTGAATCGAGAAGTTGCAATTCCATAATCTAAATTAGGGTTTATAAATTAGGGTTAAAGATTATAACTCAAGCGAGACTAATCCACCCTAGGACCGTCTAGACCCCAGTAATTCAATAATTTCATAATCAATTAGGTTTTCAGTAAGGTCAGATTAAAATCTCCTTTCTCTCAATTGGTAGTTCTTAGGTTAATTATTGATTTAGTTGTGCAATTGCTATCTTGTTTATAATTTCAAATTTAATTCTTGAAATTGATTGCTTGATTGAATAATTTTCTGCCTCAGTTGGTTATTTTGAATTATTGCGAATTTGAGTTAAGCCTTAGATTTTAGGATTAGATTATTCCTCCTTGTGGGATCAACACCTTAGATACTACGTGAATGACCTATGCGCTAAAGGAAATATCAAGGTTTAAAAATATTAAAACTTTTCTTATATAAACCTACGATCAATAAGCCATTTATCTATATAACATCAAAAGCTTATAAGAGTCTATTGCTCTTTACAATATAGTCCACATGGAATGAGAATTATACAAAAGATTCTAACTAAGTCGTCAGTCTCAGCTAACTAACCTTTGAACCATTTCTTTTTGTTCAAAACACAAGAACTATACTTCTCCTAGAACATCTTAGAAGTTACGTCTCCTCTCTCGTACCTGAAAAGCCACGTAGCAATTTTGATGAATTTTGAGAACTCAGTGAGCAAGCCATCATTGTTGTGCTCACTCATAACAAATCACACAAACATTTTACATTCCACATTCACAGATAATTCATAACATCACATAATGAACATTACTTCACTGACAGTTCACATAATCAAATATTCCACATCATTTCACATTTCAATTTCAGAGTAGTTCAAACAATTCATTTCAATCATGCATTCCACACATATCAATTTATATATACGCAATGCATATGTGACTCACTTTCAATTATTACTTTGTTGTGATCGAGTGCCTTTTTAACTGTCCCGTATTCATTGTGGATACCGGGCTCATTGATAACTATCCTATATCCATTGGGGATATCGAGCTCATTTTACATATTGATCCTGTGGCTCTTACACACATTATGAGCTTTAAGTTCTTTTTCACTTGCTACTCTGATCACAACTGCCTTTATCTGATCATGCATATCATGTAATGAAATGCATGAATTCACATATATGTAGTCAATCACTTTTATTCAATACACATTCACTGTTCACATTCTCATTGAATAATAGTCCCGTCATTTAAGGAAACGTTGAGAACACTTATTCCTTTCTCATTCACATTCAATGGAACACTTCCAATGCAATCTTAGTTATCAAATTCCTCAGACCATCATTGTCCGACATTTTTCACATTCACATAATTATCAATTTAATAAATAAAAGTTAATCATAAACAATCAATCTTAGTGAGAACATCTAGGCTATTCATATTATGCTCCAGATAGCCATTACCTCGATGTCCCGGCAATATCTGGATGCAATCTTTCTATTTGTTCTTCTATATCCTGCAATACACATTTACACACATTACTAATTTGGACAATCACATAAACATTAATTCATACACATATTTATATGTGTCATGTATAATGCATGCTCAATTTGACTATTCCAGGTATATTTCCTTAATTCACATCTCATGATCATTTAACAACATCACTCAATCATTCATTTATATCTAATACCCCTTACTCACTTTAATCACCTAATCCTTCATCTGCTAGGTTCATTCAAGGTCTCATTCAAGCCTAAATACATCATAAGAAAGTACCTTAGCATTAATTGTTTCAAACATCACTTAAAAGACAACATTTCACTCTATATGTTAGCCCGCAATCACGGGGTACCTTCTCATAATCATGATAGAAGCTAGTGCAACTATCCACGGTCGTGGGGTGAGGGCCATGATCATGACAAAACCTCAAATATCCAGGCCACGATTGTGGGGACTATGCCACGATCATGCCCTGTCCCTTTTTCCCCAATTCTCTACGAGATTCACCTACTAAAAGACATTATTCACCCCTTCAAGTTTTCCAAATTTCATATGCATTTATACAACTTCATTTCATACAAATCTAACTACCATATTGATTGTATTAAAACTCACGAAACTCTGCTCTATCAGTTCTTTCTCATTTACTTAATCCAATCATACATGCATTCCTAACTTTTCTAAATTTTACTCTTTCATAATACATCAAACAAATCATCTGCATAGTTCATCATTTAAACTTCATAACCTCATCATTTTTACCTCAATGTCATCTCAATACCATTTATAAGACAACTCATAACTTAAGGTTCCTCAATCATACAAAAACAGATTGTATCATCATCATTCTTTATCATCTTAATTATTTTCACTTCAAGAACATTTTACTAGTCCTTTCTTTAACCTTTATTAAACCTTAACTCCCATTCTCATTTATCCACATAATAGCTTATAATCACATTTCTCATATACCAAAAATAGAACATATTTATATCATTCCTTCATTAAAATTTTTGCACTCATCCTATACATAAAAATTAGGTCATAAACACCTCTCTTCAATTATCAACTTTCAACACCATTATAACGATCATTCTACCTCAAAAACATCTCTATAACAATTTATGAATTATTACTCATCATAACATAAAAACAAGATATGAATATGTCCATTTATTCATTAATGATTTAGCATAAAATTAGCTCTATTTACACCTTCAAGCTATCCCTAATGATCATCATAAAGGCTTTTGTTTAAACAACCCAAGAAGATACCCATTCTCCATCCACATTACAAATATTTTCAACACCATTTTCATAATCATTTCACCTATTAAACTATCATAAAAAACGTGTCTATCAAGCAAGCCATAAAGAATAATATGCTACTTACTTGATTAACTCAAAACTTCTTCAATCAGCATGAAACCCTAGCTCCTCCATGCATATACGATCATTAACTTTTAAGGTGGAATAGGTGGGTTCTTTTATTGACAAGAGAAGAGATAGTAAGGATATTAAAATGGGTAGGTTAAATGTCAACAAAAATCAAAGTGGTGAACGTGGAGATTAAGAATCATGAATGGAGAAGAATAAATGAAGAAGGTGAAGAAAAGAAGCATGTATCAAAAATAAGAATGAAAGACAATAAAATGTTAGTCTTTCATATGAGAAAATCGTGAGGGACGAGTGGTGAAAGGTAGTGACACTTATCACTTGCCACTTGTAACCTCCTCATGGTTCCTTTTGGCTCTTTTTAATAACTAGTCCATTTATCTCCTAATTTTTAGTCCAATTGTCGCCTAATTTTCTATGGCACATGTCAATAAATCCTAAAGCCATTTGTCAATTATTTCTATTTCCAAGTTTCATTTATTTCTACTTCTATTTATCAATTTGTCTTGCCACTTGGCATTTTTCTTAGTCCAAAAATATCCAAAATTTCAAAAATCTCCCAAATTTTCACCAAAAATTCTCAATCAATAATTATACTTACCAAATCAAAAATCAAGATGTAAAACTCACTATCCACATCATAATCACTTTAAAATTATTTATACCCAGAAAAAGTCAATTGAGTGCATGTATAGTCATTATAACGTGCATAAAAAAACAAATTCACGTGTCTGTGTATATGCTAATGTTATGCATGAGCATGAAATGCATTTTCAAATTTCTCATTGCTATTTTTCATTTACAGAAATCTAGGGCTCTAACCCTTTAGTATGGGAAAATGGGATATTATAATTACTTCAATACTTCACAAATTTTACAAGCTTAGAGACATCACTAACACCTGAAATTTTCCAAATTTCATGTCCTTTAAGGTTACTTCATTTAAGGTTAATTTAACTTCAATATTGGTTACACTAATATTTACAAAATTCTGCTCACTTATGTCATTAATAGTCACTTTTTACAAACACACCTATAACTCTAATTTTCCATATTGGAAAACACCTTAATAACACCTATCTTTAGCATGAATTCCTCATAAATTATACTTCAAATCCAAACTTAAATCATCCATATAATAGCTCATAAACTACTGCTTTCATACATGTAAAAACAGAACAAAAAAGTACCCATTCATTCTTTATTTTCCAGCACATCTTTAATACCAACACCACATTCAATCCACCCCTAATTAGCCTTAATAAAAATTTTGCTAACATATACCACAATAGGTTAATATTTCACTTACTTGATTTGTTTGAATGCCACCTCAAATGTCAAGCTTGCTTAGCCTCACATGCAAGAACATTTTAAGAACAATGAGGGAGTATGATGGTTCAGCCATGACAAAAAAAACAGCAGTATATGTCACAATGTTCTACCTCTATAGCTATCTTTATGAAGGATTTTTCATGAGTTTTAGGTGGTGATGTACAGAACTAAGGCCGAAACTCAAAGACGAGGATTATGGGTAGGTTTTAGCAATGAGAGGGAGGAGAAGGACAGAGTATATAGTAGAAATAGAAAAGAAGATGACCATGCAATGCTTTAAGTCATATGGTGTAAGATGAATGTTCTCTCTTAAAGGACACTTTTCATGTAATTAAGTAAGTTACATGTCCTCCTTTTTGGGTGCCAAATGTCACTTAATTCCTAAGCCATTTGTCACTTAATTTTCCAAGCCATTTGTCACTCATTTTTTAGGCTTAGTCATCCTAAATTTCCACATGTCAACTTGTCTTGCTACTTGAAATTTTTCCTAGGCTACATATACATATTAATCCATCAATCCTCCAATTGTGACAAATAAACTCTAAATTCCTAGTTATAATCCATCAATTCTTTTTATTGGTAAACCAAAATACAAAACATTAGAAATGCACAATCATGTCACAATCATTTTAAAACTTTCATACCCCAGAACATATCAATTGAGTGCACTTAAAATCTTTGCATTTTTTTAAATCATAATTCATGTGTGTATACTAATATTTTTCATATGAATGAATTCATAAAATTATCTCTTAAATGCACCAATTTAATTCTATAATGATGTAACTCAAGTGACTCAGTATTCTAACACTCTAACCCTCAGTATATTTTGAAATCGACTATTACAATTCTCCCCTCCTTAAGAAATTTTATGCTCGAAATTCTTACCTCATTGATCAAATAAATTTGGGTAATGTTTTCTCATGTTCTCCTCAATTTCTGACGTAGCTTCTTCTCTCGAATGATTTCTCCAAAGAACTTTAACCAAAAGAATTACACAATTTCTTAATTGTTTAGTCTGATATCTAGCTATCACTACAAAAAAATATAAGATGGCAACGGAATATTACCGACGGAAACAAATCTATCGGTAATTACCGATAGAAATTTAGAATCCGTCAGTGAATCTGTGGTTAAAATTTTAATTTTGCAATGGACCAAATTTTCATCGGTAAAGCTGGAAGGAAAACATTTGCGCAAATTTACCGACGAAATATAGCGATGGAAACTATGCAACCGTCAGTAAATCAGGCAGGAAGGCTTCCTGCAATTAAACAACGATGGAATTTTACCGACAGATACGTTTCCGTTGGTGAATTTTAAGCGACGTTAGTCCTTTACAGACGGTATTTGCGTTCCATCATTAAATTCAAAGTAATCCTTTGGTTTAATACTAAGCGACATCGTTCCAGTTCGGGGGTTAAAGGACCCCCAAACCTTCCTTCTCCCTTTCTCCTCTGCTTCTTCATTTTTTTGTTGTCACCATCCTCTCCTTGCCACATCGTGTGTCTCCTCTGCTTGCTGCGTCGTCGTCTCCTTTGCTTGCCTCGTCGTCCTATCGTGTGCCTCCTCTCATAATCGTCGTGCGTCTCCTCTCATTAATGTGTCGTGCTGTCATCACCGTCTGCATCTCCCTCCTCACCATCGCCGTCTGCATCTCCCTCCTCACCGTCACCTTTTGGGTTCTCCTATCCGTCTACTGTGTTAATTTAGGTATATATATAGTATATTTTTGTAATGAGTAGTTTTAGGGTATGCAATATATAGTATGCTTTGCTTGGTGAAAATTGATTCTCCGTAGGCTAGGGATTAGAATTTCTGCAAAACCATGAGATTTTAGGGATTAGAATTTAGTGGACGTGTTTTTGTCAACTTTATATTATGTAAATTGGTGTTGATGATATGATATATATAGTAGTGAATGGTAAGTGTAAGAGTATAATTATACTTGTTTGAAATTCGCTTATAGTATCCAAATCTGCTATCATTCCACTTCAATAGTGACGATTGGTTTTTGTATAGCATATGAGGATTTGATGCATTGAAATAATTTGATTTATGGCTATAGAT
>JAOQMS010104595.1:0-18035 GCA_027563885.1 Erythroxylum longipes | reverse complement strand
GAATTCATTTTGATTGTGTTCCAAACAGTGTAATTGAATTCAATTCTAATATTACTGGATTTGTTCTAAACAGTGTATATTGAATTCAATTCAATCTCATTAATGTAATTGAATCCAATTCGTTAATGAATTCAATTCGAAGATTTCCAAACACCTGTTAGTAAATAATAAGTTTCTTGATCGATTCATTTGTGCTTCTAAGCCCAGTCTATTCTTCATCCCTCATAGTTTCTCAATGTGTAGTGGGAAATGCATAATGTATGTGATTAGCTTATTTCATAAATTAATTAATTATAAACAGATATTTAATATTAATTAGATTATGAAGTAATTTCATGATCTGCCAATTATATTAATATTTAATTAAATTATTATAAATTTGAAAATTTTGATTCGGATTTTAATACTTTGAGATTGACTTAATTAACTTATAATTTTTAACCAAAGTTTTTAAAACCAGACCAATAAAACTTATTCAATGAGAATAAATATGAAACGACATAATTTTCGGTCCATGTTTATAATTTCTTATCATAAAAACTGGCCGGTTTTCGTAAAGAACCGGCAATATATCTGTTAAATGTGGGCCAACAGCAAGTTTTGCACCCAAACTATGAATGCACAGAGCGTGCATTGATTGAAGATTTTTTTTTTTGAGAATTGCCAAGTTGTTGTTTGAAGAAAGTTGAGAAATTTTTTCACTTTTTAATAATTTTTTTCTTTTCAATTCTCTCATATAAATTAATTAATAAATTGTATTTTTATTTACTCTTTATATTTTAATTAAAAATTTTATAAAAACATAATTATTATTTTTATTTATTTAATCTCACTAATAAATTATTTTTTATCAAAATTTAAATTCTTTATTTATCTCTTTATACTTTAATTAAAAATTTTAAATTATTATTATTAAAACTAATTATTATTTTTATCATGAAGTTGTTTGATAAATTGAATTATTAATTTTCACATATAAGTAATTTTGCTTTAAGATAATTTAAGAATGTGTTAAAATATATTTAAACTATAAAAAAGTATATTCAAAAGACATTTAAAAAGTTAAAATAAAGTTAGAGTCTTTTCTACTGACTTTCTTTAATCATACTTCAACTTTTATGAGTCTTTAAATAAACAATAAAATAAAAATATTTTTATTTTTATTTTTATTTTAAAGTTTATGTTAGATTCAATATTAGTTTAAATTATTAGATTTATTATATTATTAATGCATTTTTATATCAATAAAGTATTTTATTTTATACTATATTTTACTCGTTCTTATAATTTTTACTTCTTATTTATTATATATTAATTTTATAGTGATTTAATACTGGTTGAACCTTTAATTTAAACCTTTTCTTTGACCGGTTTGAAGTCCAATATGATTTTTAAAACATGGTCATCAACCTAAATTCAAAATTAATAACTCGAGTATGAACTTGATCGAATTTTATGATAAAATTCAAAACTTGATTTAATCAAATTAAACTCAACAATTAAAGCAATCACCAGATACTGTCAACCCGTCACTGCCACATAGTTATCAGAGCTTCATTGAGTTTTTTTGTTGTTGTAGATGATGAAAGTTTTTTTAGGTGGTTCATATGAACGAAACCGGCAATACTATTTGGTGAGAATCTATGTTGTTTGGCTCTGTGGATCTTTGGTGTGTTGCAATTTTTGTTGGAAGTGGCTAATTAGGGACGTGGTTTTTGAAAATTGGCGACCTTGCGAAGTAGGTTCTTGGTTTCTAGTTTCGATGTCGTTGATTTAATTATTGGGTGTGTTTTGTCGTTGGGTCTGAAACAACTATACGTAGGGCTAATTTCTCAATTGGGTGTGTTTGCGTGTCTCTCCCTGTGAGATTATTTCTGTGTGTTTCATCTGTGTGGTGATTATCCTTTCTGGTACGTGTTTGTCATGGCTTCCAGTAGCCGAGGGGTACGTGAGTTGGAATAGCAATATGCCAATATCAACCTCAAGGAGGAGGAGGTGGGAGGCTTGGTGTATGAGGATGATGTTGAGGCATTGGAGGAGAACAGTATTGACTCTTGCTAGTGTTTAGTGAGGCAGTTCCTAACTGATAAGAATATTGAGGTTCAACATATGCAACAGACGATTGCATCTTTGTGGCGACCAGGAAAGGGTATGTACGTGAAAGTGTTGGAATCTAATATTTTATTGTTTCAATTTTATCACGAGGTGGGTATTGCAAGGGTGATTGAGGGCAGTCCATGGACCTATAATCGGATGCAACTAGTTTTTACGTGTCTTCAAGAAGGTGATGATCCAAGGGGCCTGCGGCTGAACAAACTAGATTTTTGGGTGCAATTACATGATCTTCCGTCCGAATCCAAAACAGAACGAGTAGTTCGGGATGTAGGCAACTATGTTGGGACTGTTATGGAGATGGATAATAACAATTTCACTAGTGTCTAGTAGGATTACTTCCGAGTTTGAGTTATAATTGATGTTGATATTCTGTTGAAGAGAAAGATGAAAATCCGAAAGGGTGGGACGGAGTTTTGGGTGACTTTTAAGTATGAACGTCTCTCGACCTTTTATTTTATTTATAGATTTCTTAGGCATTCTGATAAGTTTTGTCCTCGTTTGTTTGATACTCCATTGGAGAGCATCACTTAACCATATGACGCATGGCTTCGAGCTCCTCCGAGATGACAGTTCCCCATGGTTGGGTCCAAATGGCTTCGCCCAGGCGGTGTATTGGATGGTATGGCGACTAGCAATGTGGCGGATGGTAATTTGGGGCAGACCAGATGTATAAGGACATTATTATAATCAAACAAGGAGATCATGTATTGCGTGGGGGCTTTAGTATGGGAAGTTAACGTCTTATTTTGGGTAGTGTGGGAGAGTTAGAAACGGGTCAGCAAGAGTGTGGCTTAAGTGGAGAAGGAAGTAGGGCTCTTGTTGTGGTGGACCCTAAATGGCGTCGCACAGGGGAAGGGGGAATTGGACACTAATATGGACATGGCCCTTAAGACAAGTGAGCTTTCAAACAACTTTAATTTGGCGAGCCTTGGAGTCGAGGTCTGCCCTCAGTTATGAGTATTCTAAGCTAGAATTGTCGTGTTCTTGGGGACCCACGGACTTTTCAATTCCTTCAGGATTTAGTGATCCAAAAGAAGCCTAGTTTCATTTTCTTGTGTGAAACTCTTTGTAAGCGTGACATATTGGAACGAGTTAAGCGTAGGTTGGGTTTTGAGGGCCTGGTTTCTGTTGACTCGCAAGGGCAAAATGGCGATATTGCTCTTTTGTGGCGTTAGCAGGAGGAGGTTGAGTTGTTGAGTTACTCAGGGTCGTACATTGATGTTTGTATTCGTTCGGAGGGGGTTGAGTACTATCGTTTTACTGGTTTGTATGGCGAGCCTGATAGAAGTTTGAGAAGTCAAACGTGGGCCTTGCTGTGTCGTTTAGTTGGTATGTCTTCTATGCTGTGGGGTTTGATGGGTGATGTGAATAACATGTATAGCCAAATAGATAAAAGAGGTGGAGCACCCTATCCTCAATGGTTGATAGATGGTTTTCAAGAAGCCTTGACCGATTGTTCTTTTTTGGATTTAGAGTTGGAAGGGTATCCTTTTACGTGGGAAAAGAGTCGGGATACTCCCAATTGGATTGAGGATAGATTGGATAGAGCTCTTGCTTCTTAGGTGTGGCTTAATATTTTTCCTTTGGAGAAACTCTTTAATTTGGAAATTTCTACTTCTGATCATTGTCCTATTTTACTTGACCCTCATATGGGGCACCATACTATTGGGGCGAGGAAATTCAAGTTTGAAAATGCTTGGATTCATGAGCCTCTTTGTTTGCAAATTGTGCAAGATAGCTGGGGTTGTTGTGATGGTCAGCATATCTAAAGTAAAATTCAGTTTTGTGCCGAAAGGTTAGGCGAATTGGGGAAGGATTTTACTGGTAATTTTAAGAGGTGAATAGCGAGACCTAAGAGCATTATTAAGCAGCTGAAGCATAGAAGGGATGATTTTTCTGTGTCGTACTATAAGCTAGAGGAGCATAAACTGTTTGAGATTCTTACTCAAAGGGAGGGTTTTTGGCGTTATAGATCTAAACAGCTTTAACTTCAAGTTGGTGACATGAACAGTAAATATTTTCATGCTTCTGCGAGTACCAAGCAGTGGAATAATTTTATTCACAGTCTAAAGGATGATGCAAGGAATTAGGTCACTTGGGACACTGGTTTGGAGAGTGTGGTTCTGGGGTATTTCTCGAAGTTGTTTACTGCCTCGGTTACAGAGTTTAGTGATGGCACAGACTGTATTGTTTCTTCAATCACACAGGAGCAGAACTCTGAATTGTTAGCACCAGTTGGGGGAGGCTGAGGTGAGAGAGGCGATGTTTCAGATGCATCCTGATAAGTCTCCGGGGCCTAATAGGATAACTCCTGCCTTCTATCTTTTTGGGACGTTGTTGGCAACGATGTGGTGGAGTTGATGCAGACTGTCTTTGTTACGGGTCGGTTTCCTACGGGGCTTAATGACACTAATCTTGTTTTGATTCCAAAGAAGAAGAGCCCGAGGAGTATGTGTGATCTCAGGCCTATACCCCTCTGTAATGTCTTGTATAAAACTATTTTAAAGGTTTTGGCGAATAGATTGAAGAGAATGCTTGGACAAGTGGTTGCGGATACTCAGAGTGCTTTCATTCTAGGTCGCCTTCTTTCAGACAATATTATGGTGGCTCATGAGATTATGCACTATCTAAAGCGGAAAAGGAATGAGAAAGAAGGGTTTATGGCAATTAAGGTTGATATGAGCAAGGCTTACGGCTGTGTAGAGTGGTCTTTCTTGCATGCAATGTTGCGTAGTATGGGCTTTGCCGAGCGTTGGGTGGAGTTGGTGCTAGTTTTATGTGTTCAGTACAATATACGGTGGTCTACGAAGGGAACGAGATGGGTCTTATAACTCCCTCTAGGGTTATTAGACAAGGAGACCCCCTATCTCCGTATTTGTTTATTCTCTGTGCTGAAGGATTTTCAGCGTTGATCCGTAAGTATGAGAGTAGTGGTTGGTTGCGAGGGTGCCAAGTTGCTAGAGGAGCACCATTTGGGTCTCATATGCTCTTTGCGGATGATAGTTATCTATTTTATCGAGTAACTGAGGCAGAAGCTGTTCAAGTGGTTAATTTGCTTCGTTGTTTTGAGTTGGCTTCGGGTCAGAAGATAAAATTTGGGAAGTCTTCTGTTTTCTTTAGCAAGAACACAACTCTAATGATGAGACAGTTAGTTTGTTCGGTCTTGGAGATAGGTGAAGCAGATAATCTTAGTCTATACTTGGGCTTGTCGAATATCGTTGGCAGGAACAAAATCAATCATCTTAGGTTTCCTTAAGGACAAGATGCAAAAACGAATCCGAGGGTGGAATGAGAAGTTTTTGTCTCGTGCCGGAAACGAGGTCTTAATCAAATCGATAGCACAGGCTTTACCATCTTATGTCGTGTCTGTTTTCTTGTTTCCTTCGGAAATGTGTAAGGACATGGAAAGGATGATGAGTCGTTTCTGGTGGCAATATAATTCCTCTAATCGACGTGGTATTCACTGGATAAGTTGGGAGAGGATATCGAGACCTAGGGTGAGAGAGGGTTTGAGTTTTTGCAACCTTCGAGATTTTAATTTGGCTATGCTTGGTAAGCAGGGATGGCGGTTGTTTGCTTGAACAGGACTTTTTGGTGATAAAGGTTTTCAAAGCATGGTATTTCCCTCACGGTAACTTTCTTGATGCTCAGTTGGGAGCTAACCTACGTTTTGTTTGGCAGAGTATTTTTGAGACCCAAAGTCTAGTTCGTACGGGGGGGAGGTGGAAAATTGGTAATGGGAAACGAGTGAATATCATTGGTGATCCTTGGATTCTAGAGGAGGGGAACCCGTATGTAGTGTCAAGATATCCTACACTTGTGTCTACTAAAGTAAACAGTTTGTTTACAATAGAGGGGGGTTCGTGGGATGAGGAGGTGGTGCAGGATTTGTTTGAAGAACGAGATGCTACTTTTATCTTATCTATACCGATTAGTATTATCTTGATTGACGATATGGTTTTTTAGGGCAAGGGTAGAACGGGGCACTATATAGTCAAGAGTGCTTACAGAGCACTTCAAGGTGCTAGCAATCATAATGGGGCAGAGGAGAATGCTAGCTTTTGGCGTGTTTTTTGGAAGCTCCAAGTTCCACCAAAAGCGAAAAACATGGCCTGACGTGCGGCAATAGGTACTCTTCCTACCAAGTTTTAACTTCGTCTTAAGCATGTTGATATCGAAACTGTGAGTCCTTGTTGTCATTTGGGAGTGGAAGCTATTATACATTGCTTGGTTTTGTGCCCATTTATGAGCTAGTTGCTTATGACTTTTGAGAGGATGGGTCTGGAGAACAGACCGCAGCTCATCATGTTTTGTTGGGCAATTTGGAAGGTTCGGAATGAGAAGGTTTGGCAGAACAAGTCTTTTTCGTCTAGCACAATGGCGGCTTTGGTGTTTATTTCTCTGGATCAATGGCTTAGTGCTCATAGTACCGGCAATTTCTTGTTTATGGCTCATCTTGGTGTGAATGATAGGTTGGAGCATTGGACTACATCAGCTGAACATTTGATCAAAATTAATGTCGATGCTGCTTTGTTTGATGAGATTGGTTGCTTCAGTTTTGCTGGCATTGCTAGGGACCACAGTGGTACTCTCATTGAGGCAATTACTTCTTATAGGCTTGGGAGGCATACATCGAAGATAGTCGAGGTGATTGGTTTAAAGGAGGTCTTTAGTTGGGTAAAGAGAAGGAATTGGACACATGTTATGGTAGAAATAGATAATCTTGTTATGGTTTAAGCAATGCGCAGTACTGTCCAAATGGTCTTTTATTTTGGACAACTTATTGATTGTTGCAAGGCTTTACTTTCTACTCTTTCCGCAGTCTCTTTAGTTTTTGTCAAACGGTTTGCGAATAAGGCTGCTCATTACCTTGCTAGAGCAACCTCATTTTTCTCTGACCATAGTATTAGCGCAGACAATGCTCCCTCTGATTTTATAGCTGTCATGTTGAATGATATTATTGATTAATGCAGATTTTTCCTTTATTAAAAAAAACTGAACAAAATCTTAAGCTAGTAGGCGCACCACAAAGGAGTAAGGACAGAGAATCACAGCGACGGAGAGAAAGAGTTCGAAGGAGATGCACACTAACAAAATGACTAATATTTATTTAAAGTTAGAAATTGGCATATTATATGAAAATTTTCAATTTAAATTTAATTAAAATTACGTTAAAATTAGAATTTGATCAACTTCAAATAAATACGTTAAATATATATTGAAATAAATTAAATTCAAACTTTTTACTTATCCTAATTATTTTATACATAAAAAATATTAACTCACTCCTCTAACACTATCAAAATTTAAACCATGATAGATAAAAAAAAAAGTACTCCTATTTTTTGTAGCTCGATTACGATTTTTACAGTTAAATCAATTGAGTTATTACCGAGTAAAATTGGTAGAATTTCTTTATATCTATATCTTGATTATTAATTGCCTTGAATTTTGGTGAATTGTAAGCTGATCATGACCCAACCGGAATATTTGGAAGCTCAACCGAAAAGGAGAACGAATAAGAGATCAGCGGTGCTAACAAGGCGAGGACCCAACCAATTAGGTATGTATATGATATATTCAATTATAGGGTTTGATCACGTGTAATAGTTTTCTCCTACGGAATAAGATTACTCCTCTTTTCATGTAAATTCTGTATTTTTTTCGTTTCTATTTTTTTATTGCATTGCCTATTTTTCTTAACATTGATGTTTGATATACTTCTTAGATTCTCTTTAAAACTTTGACCTTGACTAAGCAATGCGAGTTACATGATAAAATTAAGGTAAGACAAGACAAAATGTACATGGTATGTTATTTATGACGCAAATTTATTCCAAAAATTTATTTAAGCAAACAAAGTGAAAAATGAGAATCTAGCAACTTGTTTAGCTTTCAATTATACTGTTAGTGCTACCAATATAGTAGCAATTACGAACGCTAGCTATAGCTAACATTAATGGAACATTTTTAGTTTGAACTTCTGATACAGATTACAGACATTGTTATTACGTGTTCAAATTTCGAAGGGATAACTATAAGTCCCGTGAGAAGTAGTCGAGTTTAGAAATGAAACGGAAGCACCTCGCTGGCATACATACGACGAAGGAGAAGGATTAAAACAAAAAACAATCATTCGGTGAGTACAAAACAAACATACTTAATTTGTTTTGGTTTGAAAGAGGCCTCGTCAAAAAGAAAAAAGAGCGACCTACAAGCAAAGAGGAGATGTTGATTTAACACGGGCAAAACCTGTCACCACTTAATAGGGTAACATAAATTTATTATATCTTCTGTGGTATGAACACAATAAAGTTAAGATTAGAACGTGCGATATATATATATATATATTTAATGTATCCCTACTAGTGTGAAATCCTCAAACTTGATCTTAGATTTAGGGTTAAGACTCTCATTCATTCTTAATGTAATTCTAATTTGAAAAAACTCCAAAATTTTAAGATTAATTAGTTAAGTTTAACTTGATTACTTAATAGAGATTTAATAATTTGAAGAACTACTTTTTCTTTTAAATATTTAATATATTATATTTACAAACTACCATTTAAAAGAATTTCTTGTAGTTAATATACTTGAAAATTGACTTCTTTTTTGTAAAGTAATTTCTTAAGTTATCATTTTCTTATATTTTGGATATTTTAGCATTAACCTAGGTAATTAAGTCTAATCTTTAATTTAAAATTAATTAGCTAAATATTTTACATACTTAATTACTTCACAACTTTTTACGCTTTTAACATTATGTATAAAGTAATTGGTGTTTTTGTTAATTATTCTTTTATTATTCTAAATTCAAGTTTTCAAACAAAACATCAACATTATATCATTATTAAAAAAATTTAAAAATAAACTAAACTAAATAATATTCATTTCATTACATTCTCGTCTATTTTATATTTAAAAAATTATTATTATATTCCTTATTTATTTTAACAGTTGAATTAAACATCTTATAAAAGTAAAGGCGAATTATCTAATACTCGCATCTCATACACCATCGCAGAGAAAAAAAGATAATAGTAGTTGAGGGATATTAGGACTTTAGATCTGGTCCACGAGATCATTTGGATAATTACAAATAACTCAACTGGTTCTTTGTCACCAGACCAAAAACTAAAACCTTGTTTCTTCTACTGTAGGATGAATTTTCATGGAAAGGTGAGAGGCAGTGCGAGTCCATTTATGGGGGCGCTCCATCTCACCAAATGAAAACTATACTAGCCAATAACAGATTAAACTTTATCGTGTCTTGAGGACTGATGACCTGGTCAGATCATCAAGTTGCCAGACACTTGAGGCCATGTAGCAGAGGATTGATTCAAAGAAAATGACAGTTCTTGTCAAATGTCAACACCAAACCATTGACTAACTGCAAATGATAGTTGCTATCTACAGTCTGTTGACAGACATTTGATACAGTCATTTTGATCTGATACATTTTTCCTGTAGTTACACATTTTATTAATTTATTATAAAATAAGTGGATGATAACTTGTGGAAGAGGGTTGGAGTAGAACAGAAGAGCCCCTTTTCTGGCTCCCTTTTGTCCCACACACGAAATTCTCTGTTCTGCTGAGAGTGTTTGAATCTTGGGCAATTTATTTTTGTCCCACGTACGAAATTTTCTGTTCTACTGAGAGTGTTTGAATCTTGGGCGATTTAATTTTATCTACGTACTTATATAAATTCTACATAAATATATAAATTAGATTTAATAAAATAGAGAAAGAATTGATTTATAGAATAGAGAATTTGTTCCCTTTGTCCTAAGATATCGACTACTCGCTTCTTAATGAGGAGAAATACAAACAATACATGCCTATATATACATACATACATACATATATACATGTATGCATATAATATAGTCAAATGCTATTAAAGTCACAATATTAGTGCGGTATAGATGAAATAGAAAAGTAGGTGAACAATAAAGGAGAAACCTTACTCACAAAGAAAGCAGACTATTGGGAAATAACAATGAACAGTACTCACAGATCGAGCATTTCTTCTTCCTTGCCGGAGTTGAGAGCGATCTCTTCTAGTAGAAAGCCTGTCATCTAGTGG
Source organism: Erythroxylum longipes (assembly GCA_027563885.1). Lineage (NCBI taxonomy): Eukaryota > Viridiplantae > Streptophyta > Magnoliopsida > Malpighiales > Erythroxylaceae > Erythroxylum > Erythroxylum longipes. The sequence continues at coordinate 7,832 of JAOQMS010104595.1, read as the reverse complement.
ATCGTAGACACCTGCATCGTAACAAGAAAAAGAAAAACAAGAATATTAGATATTATAGAGAGAAACAAAACCAAATCTAGGCATAGAGTTAGTTTTGTATTAAGTTGAACAAATCTCTAAGTGACCTAGCATTGCTCAAAGCCTCAAAAGAAGTGAGCAAAAATTGTCACTAGAGAGGGAAAGTAAGGGCTCTGTGAATACGTTTAAAGTCAAATCTTCAAGAGTTTCGATATAGCGAGAGTTTGATGGATCCACAAAATAAATTGGGGCCCCACGTAATTTAAAATTAAAGGGTATTTATATATATGTGATGTTATTTACAGTTATAGATGTATAAATAAATATTGTATAATTTAAAATTTTGTGGGAAAAATAGAATTGTATGATTGCAGATAAAATTTTGTCAAAGAAAAGGGTAAAAATATAATAGTTGGATTAATTAGAATGAATTAATAAAATAAGTATGTTAAAATTTAAAATTTTAAAAATTTGGAAATGTATAGTAACGAATGAAGTAAAAAGATAAATGGATAAAATATGTGAGCGAATATTGTGAAATTTATATAGTGGAAAAGATAAAATAGTTTAGTAAAAGTTTAATATATCATATAAGCCAAAGTCAAGAATGAACAAGATAACAAAAGCTACAAGAAAGAAAAATAGAAGATTCTAGCTAATCAGAATAGGTTCGTTAGTCCACTAAATGGCTTCATTATGCCTAACATTGACTAATATGATGCTTATGTTTTAGGATTACTAAGTGATATTAGAATTAGTCTTATTTTTAATGTTGCAGACTTAACTATTTATCATAGATATGATGGTGCACAATCTCCAGCTACAACTATTTTGAGAATTCCAACCATTCCTCATATTAAAGAATTGCAAGCTATCTATAGATGTGTTTTTGTAATTTTATTTTATTGTTTCAAGTAAGGTTATCAAGTATGCCTCGTATGAGATTTTCGGCATCTTCATCTTCTCAACCAGATGATATGCCCATTTTAGGTAATCTTTGTTTTCAATTTGATAGTCGTGAGAGCTAGTTAAGGTATGCAACTTTGAAAGGTCGTCAGATTATTCCGAATCGATTTATCAATCATGGAGCTATTATTGAATTAGGAATAGCAGACCGAGTGAATGAATTGTGTATAACATAGGGTGGGATAGATTTATTGAATTCCAAAAAAATTCATACGTTGAATTAACTTTATAATTTTTTAGTAATTTATAATTGATCTTTAATGATGATGGCACTGTGAATAATATAACATTTAGATTGATGAATATGTAGCATGTAATTACTTTAGATGTACTGAATAGTATATTCGGATAGTGATTTATGCAGCTACCATGATGATTTTAGGCCTACAGATTTTTGAAATCGAATTACTAATTCAAGAAACGCTTTTTCTCCAAGTATGTCTAAATCGTCTGCTTTAGTGGACCCTAGCCTTTGCTATCTTCATAAGTTTTTAACTTCTACATTATTTGGTAGAGGAGATAGCCAAGGTACAGTCTCCAAAGTAGAATTGTTTGTGTTGTGGTGTATGGTGCATCTTAAACATTTTAATGCTAGTATATGGTTAAGTATGAATCTATTTGATGTGGCTAAAGTTAGAGTTGGCAAAATAGTAGTTGGAGCATTTCTCACCCAAATTGTAGAGCATTTTGGTTTACTAATTGAGAGAATAGTTATGTAGTTAGTTTCAGGCAACTCTAATTTAGACTTGCAATCATTGGTGTCTATAAAGATTGTTAGGCAACAAGATGATCACTATGCTCTTGTTAACGATGACACAATAGAAGCTTTAAGTAGTAGAATAGTTGTGTCGGAGTAGCTGAAAGTAGAGAAGAGGATGATGTTTTTCCATCTGAAGCTAGGCGTTGGAACATTTCACCTAATTCTGTTGAATGTCAATCATTGCTGAATCAACTAATTGCATTTGAACGGGGAATGAATAATATATTGGACAGGATTGAGGCTAGCATAGTAGAGATGAGGAATTTCTTAGGGAATTTAAATACTCGTTCCAGATAACGTCCACCTTCATCTTAGTATTGTATTTATATCTTTTTTGTTTATTTTTTATTGTTTGTCGTTAAATTATTTTTAATTTTCTTGTTTGTCTTTATTTATGTTGTTTGCATCTTAGATCCTTTGTTTTCTTAGTATTGTAAATTGCTTGTTTGTTATCTTTTTTAATAGTTAGAGATGAATGCTTATTAAATAAACTTTACCGGGATTGTAAATGCATAATATGAGTGAATTAATATATTTGCATACTTAAACTGTTTGGCTTGGATTTCAATTGAAATGATATTAGCTTGTTGTGATAGATGAATGAGACTTTCCTTTGGTAAGAATTTGAGCTTTTTTGAAACATTAAACATCAATTAAAAGTATTCATTGTTGAGAGCATTTTTTTAAGGTTAAGCAAATCTAGAACTTGCTTGCAAAAAGTAGTCGCGATTATATAAACTTATGTAAACATTGAAGGGATAAAGGCATTTAGGATTTATCTTGACAGCTTAAAAAGCCACCATGATATTATCCTTAGTGAGTCCCCTTGAGCTTAAACGAAACTTTTTGGTGGTTGAAACCCAAAAGATGAGCCTTGGCCTTGATTGTTTATATTTTTTCATCACATCCGCCATAAGAGCAAGTTGAGCATGTAAAAGGTATAATCGACTATAGGAAATAATTGTGGGAGAAGCATAACATATAGTTAGGCTATAAGTTAGCCATGGGTAGGGTTGTAATAATTTATACCTGTTGTACATATTTTTACCCTTTTTGAATTTATGTTGTTGTAAATTGGAAAAATGAAAATATATCAAGTAAAAAATCAGAAAAAAGGAAAGAAGAAAAAAAGGAAGAGAACCAGAAAATGCGAACGAAGAAAAAGAAAAAAAGGAAGAGAAATAAAGAAAAAAAGAAAGCAGAGGAGGGAAAAGTCATAAAGATTGGTAGGGTTAAGTTTGTAAATGGAAAGAAAAAATTGAATGTTTTATGTTTTATCGGTTTGTATTATTTTAAATGCTCAATTAGTTCTATGGTGTAAAGCCTGGTTTTATCTTTTTTCCTACCTTTAGCTTGGCCCCATTACAACCAAAATAAAGACCTTCAGATCAATGTTTATGTTCGATTTTTAGTTGTGAAGATTGGATTAGTAAGCAAGCTTATGGTAGATGTTTAACATGAAATGAATAATGAATCCATATTTATGACCTTTGAATTCGTGAGAGCATGGAAAGTGGAGTGAGTGTCTATCACATTTGTTAATGGTCTTTCAGTTGACGTACTTGTTAATTATGGTTATGCACGCGAAAGAAATTTTGTTCACGAATTATTATGAGTTTGAAAATCTTAAGTTGTGTTTATTGAATTGATCTTTGACATATTTAATTATTAAATAAGAAAATAATTTGTTTTGATTATTAATTTGCTCTTTAGTGCTTGTGTATTCAAAGTTTAGTATTTTTGGTTTTGGTTGAGTACAAGTATGATTTAAGCATTGACGTATTGTTATCATTAATTTTGTCTAATTTGGTTTCTTTTTGTGCGTTGAAATTTTTGAGAATCTTAATGACATTATTTTGTGAACGAGGGATGAAGGGGTATTCATCTTCACTCATTTCATCATGTTTGGACATCAGACAAGATGCAAAGAAAGGAAGAAGAGAAGAAAATTAGAGAGAGCTGAAGAAGAAAGATTGTGGATAATTAATATATGCATTATGTGTATGCATATGCAATTCCAAATATATTTTGTTGTTATGTAAAAAAATTGTATTTGTCAATGGAAGTTTTTGGTTCTTAAATAGTTTTAGTTTGTTGGGTCATTGTAGATTTTGATGTTTTTGTAGTATTTGATCTCTTTGGACATGATTTTACCGTAATTTGTATGTTTAATTGATAGTCTTAATGTAGGTTTAGGAAAAGATAAAATTAAAATAGTTGGTCATATGGTTAATTTGATCTTATTAAACTTTGTAAGTTTGATGCAGTAATAGGTAGGCAAATAGGTGAAAATGATTGGGATCTCGTCGAAGATGGAGAATAAAATTATAATGTTAGAATAATATAAATTTGACGGAATAATAAAAGCAAATGGATAGATTATAGTTGCTTTATAATTCTAGTGTTTAGCAACTTTTAGAGATAAGTTTAATTGTTGAATTGAAAGATATTGAAAAAAAGAATCAATAAAAAAATTGTAAATTACGATATCATAATACGTCCATTAAATATTTACAATAGATATTGATCTCTTGTGGTAGTTATTTATTTTATATATGCAGAATAATATTGTTAAAAGGATGGGTTAATCTATGATATCAGACATATTTTTTAATAAAATGAAAGGTCACGTATAAAATTAAAAGTGGTTTAAGACAAAAAAAAAGTAAAATTTGAGTTTATTGTATGCAATTTTGAATTATCACTAGAACAAGGTGATAGAAAATATCTAAGAAGCTTTCATTTGTATAGAAATAATTCAATGCTATGTAACATCAACATAATTGTTTAAATCAGGCTAACATTTAACATTTTTACCTTATAAAATATAGTGAAATGTGATGTCAATAGTTTAAATAAGACTAACATTTTAGGATAAAATTTTTATTAAGTTGTTGTCGTAGTTACGGAATCTATTCAAGAAACATATGATAAGAATTAAAATGCAACAAAAAAGAAGGCATGTTAAAAGGAAACAAAAAAAATTAACGTAATGGTTTGTTTTGATATGTTGAAAGTTGTATGAATTTAAAAATAATTATTTAATGAATGTGGATGAGTTTAATAAAGAGAACTGTGATATGTAAGTCGCGACTTTTTTTGTTTTAGGTTTCCCAAGACTATTAAATTAGGAACTAAAAATGTAAAAGAATAGTAAAACCAAGTACAAGTGAGAAACATAAGCATAGCATAAAAAGTTCAAGAAAAGAGGAAATTAAATCATCAAAGTTACAAAAGTTAAATGCTTATATTGTTTTACGTAATACGAAAAAGTCTACGATAATTTGGGTTTCTTGTTGCTGTCATCAACATTTACATTTGAGGTTGGTGTCGATTCACTGAATCTGTTGTGAAGACATTGTCTTACTTTGAAGAAGAACCAATAATATCTTAAAAAATATAAAAAACGAAAATATATTATCCACAGAGCATTACCTTTTTCGATAAAAATGCTAAGTAAATAAATAACATATAATAATATAATCTATCCTAAGAAAATAAGTTAGACGTAGTTTGATCAAGATAAAAATAGAAAAATTGATTGAATAAATAGTGATAAAAACCTGAAATAAGTGTGTAGATGTAATTTCAGTATTGGTATTTTGATCATCTATTGAAATCTGATCATCTTTTTGAATTGAAGTTAAACTCTTTTGTAATTCAGCATCATTAGTTTGGCGGTAATAGATAACAGTGAATCGTTGTCTTCCATCAGGTGACTAAATTTGGACAGGTTTGATATGAATAAGAAAAGTCTTCGTTTTCAATTTTGCGTGCACCTTTTCTAGAGGAAGTTCAATACTCTTTTTATGGGAAGGCAAAAATGTAGATCATTAGCAAAATGATAAAGTTGTAATAATTTTTGTCATTAAATTTAAATCTATTTGCAGTAAATGAAAAAGATAACCTGATGGCAAAATTGCATAGCTTCAATCGTAGTGAAGTTCAAGAGTTTTTCACCAAGTTCACTAAAAATAGAAGCTGTTACAATTCCTGTTTCATCTGTTAAATCAACACCATAGCGACATCTACATTTTCAAACAAAAAGTTAATGAGAAAATGTATGTTAATTGATATATATATATAATAATTCATTTATGATCAAACCTTCCTATAAAAGAAAGGAGATTATAAAAAAAGAACAAAGTCACACTCATGGCTTATTAAATCACTCCCATGAGACGGGCTCATGGGTGTGACTTAATATGTCACACCCGTGACATGTTAAATCGCCCTCGTGAGAAGGGCTCACGTTAACATATATTGTTTTCTCACATATAGTTTGACATATAGTTCTGTGTTGTTCTCGCAGGTGTAAGATGAATATTTCAACCATTTCCTTTATTTTTTTGGTTGCTGAGAAGATTAACTCACTAATGTTGTAAAAAAAATATTTCCCAACAAATACGTTGCATCACAAGAAAAGGCAGAAAATTCTAAAGAAAAAAGAGAAAAAGAAATGCTTGTGTTCAGCTGGGAGTTTCTTCCTACTAGAATTGTAAATGAATGTAATTCCATATGTAACAGCTGTTGAACGAAAGCATTTTCTGTAGGCCATATACTAGTACTTTTACAAATGTGCTGAAAGAAAATATGAGTTTTAATCCATGCTGTTTGCAAATATATAGATAGATTTTGGTTTAAAATATTAATATCAGATAAGTTGGAAAACTTATAGGAGAATAAAAAATGTATTTACCTTGGACTTTAAGAAGATGATTTTAGTAATTTTTTGATCTGATCAGAATGACACATCAGGATTATATATGAGATAAGCTTATTGGTTAACAAGGTTTTTGAGCTCTTTAGTATTTCGTTATGCCCTGAAAAATGATAATTATAAATGTAAAAGCATCAAAATATTCTAAAATTTATATATAAGTTTATTTGCTATTAGAGAAAGATGAAAAATGTGACAGTACCAATTTTTAAGATCTGCAGCTTCTTATATTGGTGGATCAATAAGAATTGTAGGGGTCAAACCAGGTCAATAATGCAACACCTAAAATATTTCAATTATAAGGTAAGAATAAAATAAAAGGATAAGTAAAAGAAAAATGTAAAAGGGTGATGAAAAAAGAATAAAATTACCATTGTTAAAGTTTACTATTACCCTGCGACACACAATTATCAGATAATTGTTTAATGATTCAACAATTTATTGGCCCTCATTAGTAACAAAATCATTCCACATTGACAGTATAACAGTTTGTTGCCTAATAAAAAACTGAAAATGTTAGAAAAAAGAAATCATGTCAAATTTTAAAAGCTGTAGAGAATAATAGAGAATGTAACATACTGTTTATTGGAAAGAACAAATTTTTAGGCAGTCGAAAGCTTGCCATATTTGCTGATTTATTTTTGATCTAAGAGTTCAACAATGACTGCCAAAATATCTATCACATTAAAGATAAATATAATTAGATATAGTAAGGAAAAAAGTCAAAGTTCTAGAAAGAAAAAAATAAAGTATTTAACCAATTGGTTTTTCCTTGTCATTCATATAGTTGATAAGATCCGTAAAAGATGTATAGTTGAATTTGATGAGGATGATGCTGTCATCATCTGTTATAGGTTCAACAACAGTGCGACTTGTAATAATCCATTAAATTTTCAAGTTTTCAGTTTGATACTGAGATGGAATTGGCTTGACAATGGCGTTACAAATGATATATTTCTTATACAGTTACTAACGATAACAACTTCAACTTGTTAATAATAAACATAGAGTTAATAATTAAGTTAATGAAAAGGGAAGATTTGATGAAGAAAGTATAGTTGTTATACCTCAGAATAAAAAAAGATAAACTTTTATCTCTTCGATGACGTGCTAGCTGATGTCACAATATGTTGTTTTTCTTGGATAGTAATTTAACATGACCACCATTGACTACCAGGTAAAATATCCTTGATGAATGAATGCTTTTCCTGTCGGACCCCGTTTTCAGAGTCTAACTCCTTGCTCTGATACCACATCTGTCAGACCCCGTTTTTCGGAGTCCGACTCTTGGTCATGCATACTTGCTTATCCTTGTTCATGCATACTTGCTCTGATACCATACCTGTCGGACCTCGAGTTCCGGAGTCT
>JAOQMS010104556.1:0-18036 GCA_027563885.1 Erythroxylum longipes | reverse complement strand
AAACTCCAATTAAAATGATTTATCTAGCAAGACCACAAAATTTATTCAAATCATGCTTACTAAAATAAATAAAAAAATTCGGGGCCCAACATAGAATTTGTTTTGATTTCTAGGTCAAAAAACTCTAGAAAGGAAAGGACTTTAAATTTAAGATTGAAGAAAGGATAATATTAAGTCATATGGTTGTATAATTCCTTATAGTTAAACAATTAGTAACGTTTAGTTGATTAAGGTATGTATTTATGATGTGTCTATCTATGTAACAAATTGTGAAAATTCTTGTAATCTAAAAACTTCTCTTCCCTAAGTGTTGTATCACTAATTATAATTTTTATGTTAATGTAATCATCTTTAAAGCTATAGTTGATCTTTTTTTTTTAACGTTATACGCTTTTCATTTTCTATAGTAGACCTTTACTAACTCTAGTTTGTATAATATATCGCCTATAACAGAAGAAACTACAAAATTATATGTATTAACTTCTCTAAATAAAAGAGTTCATATCCTATTAAAGAAGGTGAGATAATAAAATTTTGGGTAAAAGATATATAATTATCATGTAGTTAACAACTTACACATTTATTGAAATTCTTGATATTAAGAACATAGGTGGAGTAATCCATTTAGAATATACTCTTGAAAGTGATCTTTAAATTCCTATAAAGAGGCACAAAACTAATCTACATTTTCCTTTTTCTTTCTTGTCTTCTTCCTATTAGTGTGAACCTTATTCATCATGGGTTTCTACCACTCTATTACATTGATTTCTGTACTCTTCTTTTTCTTGTTCTAATATTCCTTTTAGCTCCTTTGACCATCGCTTTTTGTGCTTATTTCAATCTCTCTTTTCATTGCTATGAGGTTTTTAATAACTAAGGGTAATTTAGTCTTTTTTTCTTCTCCTTTCCTCTTGCCTAGCATTTTAAAACATTTTTAGAAATCATTTTTCAAAAATTATACCAGTTTAGGGTTAGTTTTTGGCTTGTTTAACATGAGTTTTGTGAAACCTGCAAACTTTGCCTTGTCCTAACCCCCAAAGGTATGGGATTTTCCTCCTTTACTCCTAGTCTTCTTCTTCATCCTCTATTATCATCTCTACCTTGACCTCAACACCAAAACTCTCCATTGCAAATCTCTTCCTTGCAAAACAATAGTTGGAAATAAGTTTTAGGAGATAAGACAAACTATTACTTGGATTATTTCCCTCATAAAGAAGGTGTTCATGGTTGGGTAATTCTGGCTCCAAAAATAGAAAATTTAAAAGCATGTGCAACTATATAAAAAGCTACATCAGTGGGGTTCTTCTTAGAGAAATGCCCACTATTTCTAGTCCTTCATTAATGAGTTCACAATCACTAGAAAGAAAGAGGATTAACTAAAGTATTGCTTTTTAAGGATGATTTAATTCTGTTTACTTTTTCTTTTCAACTGGAAGGGAAGAAGGTGGTAGAGGAAGGGCTATGACATGTAGCTCAACTCTTTTTTTTCCAAGTGTCGCATTTATGCATCAACCTAGAGAGGATGAAACAATATAAAGTTCCACTTTGGATAAACCTACACAATATGCAGTTAGAATACTAGATAAAAATAGGCTTAGTATGCCCGTAAACTATCTGGGTAAGCCCTTTTGTATAGATGAAAATACTCTAAGAAGGAGAACAATAGGATTTAAAAGGATTTGTATAAGTTTGGACAGAATGAAGGAATTGCTTGACCATATTCAGTGAATGATACTGGGAGAAAACAACTCTCTATTTAAAGTCTTTATACTGGTGACATATCAATGGAAGTCATCCCTTAAGCTTCATGGAAAGCATAGAAGACTATAACAAAATTTTTCATGAAGGGAGACTTCTATGAACTCATAAGGATATAAGGCGAAAGAACTAGTGGAGAGGAAAAAGGGAATTTAGATAGAGAGAGTAAGGACATACAAAAAGTAGAAAATATTATGATGTGTGAAGAAATTGTAACAATTTCTAATGAAGAAAAGGATCCTAGGAGAAATATGATACTATAGATAATCCTAATAGAAAAGGGATTGAATCCTCTTTGGTGGGGGAAATAACTCCTAATTCATTAGCTATAAAAATTCAAGCACCTTAGGAGAATGAAGGAAAAAATGAGCTAAACGAGGAGGAATTCTAAAGTGTTAAGAGAAGGAAGTCATAAAGAGGTAGTAGGAATAAGAGCTTTAAAGATAAAATTCCTTTTTTATGAATATAATTGTGTGAAATATGCTTAGTTTGAATTTTCCTAAAACCATATATGCTTTAAGGGATTTTATATTTGAAAAGAAACATGTGATTTTGGGCTCTTGGAAAGAAAGATTTGTTTGAAGTATATAAATAAACCAGTAACCTTAGGATCCTAATGGAGATTTATTTCTAATCATTAACATTACTTTGGAAGAATGATCATTGCTTATAATTCTAGTTTAGTGGATATAAAGGATTTGGAAGCTTATGACTAGGTCACAGATACTAAGATCCATTTTATAAAGGAAAATGTTAAAATTTATTCCTTTTTTGCTTATGGTACTTGGTCGCAAGGTTACACACGCTAAGTTTTACTATTTATAATTTTGGTAAATTTTGCAAGTGCACTGGTCGTTTGCATAGTACCTAAGGTATTGATCCCATGAGGAAGCCTAATCTATTCCTAAAATCTAAGGTCATACTAAAATTGAAATAATTCAAATTAAGTAAACTAATGCAGAAAATAAATCAATCAACAATTAATTCAAGAATTAAGTTGCAGAAATCTAAATAAGATAACAACTCACACAAAACAATACCAAACTTACCTAGAAACTACTGAGTGAGAGAAAGGGGGATTTAATTTGAAATTAATAAAAATCTAGTCAATTATGCAATTCTCGACTTAACGAGTCTAGACAGTCCTAGGGTGAATTACTCTCTCTCGAGTTATAATTCTTAACCCTAATTGATAATCCCTAACTTAAATTGTGGAATCATAATCTCTCGATTCACGATTGGCCCAAAACCTAAATTAGTTTTAAATTGTCTATTAACCTACCGAGAATCTATGCTCGATCTCTCATTACACGACTCTACCGATTCGTTTCAATTCTTAACCTATCAAGTCACCTAACTCTTATTAGCCCAAATTGATTATATTCCCTTGGTTCACCCTGTCAGTTTATTGCCCAGTTATTAAGAACAAACTTTGAATCACAATTAAATCGAAAGAAAACACAATCAAATAAACTTTATTAATCTCAAGAACTAAAAACCCAAAGTTGAGTAGTGACACAATCTTAACATTCAACACAAAACACTCTCAAGACTTATTTCAATTCTATACATGAATACAACTGAAATAAATGGAAAATACGTCTGAAAAGGAGTTTTGGAGTCGGCGATAGCAGGAAACCACCTGTTCTGGGAAGTACGTCGCATCAAGCTATTCTCTGTGTCTCTCTTCTTTTATCTCCTACCTCAATCGCTTGACTTTTCTCTAGGTTTTTCTGGGATTGGATCATGTGAGTGATCTCTTTTTTCAAACTCTTCAAGGTTGCTTCATCTAACTTATAATTTTCTACTTATACTTTTGAGGCTCTAGGTCAAAATTGGGGTCAAAACGGTCCAAAAAATCTTGCAAATTTTGAATTTTTTTGTCAGCCTGATACAGGCCACGATCGTGGCCCACTTTAACCTTTCTATCATTATAGTGACCCCATGTGCACGATCATGGCCTAGCTGAGAGGCTTTCTGTCACGATCGTGCCCTACGTGCAAGACCGTGGCTTGGCTGCTGCTAGCTTGTCCTTCTCTGTTACGATCGTGGCCTGCTGTGCCATGATCGTGGGCTGTCTTTAGCCCAAAACTCTTTGAATCTTCTCCGTTCTTCACTATTTACCCTGAAACACTAACAAATATATCACGGTACCCCAAAAACATAACATTTAAGCTCAAAGACTTAATCTAACCTATAAAAACGGTAAAAACACACAAACTAACATAATTAAACCCTAAATGCACGCACACCATTTAAATTCACACTAAATAAATAACGAATTCAACCCTAAAACGTCATACAAATGAAAACTATCAACATCCCCACACTTAAACATTTACTTGTCCTTAAGCAAACAAAACAAAAACATATAACAGCATATAACACACAATGCAAAAATGAGGCAATGGCTTTACCTTCATGAAATAAATTAAATCTAGAACACAATCATTCAATTATATCAAATCATTAACATGCAAAATATGTGTCTAGGGGCTTTGAAGTAAATATACAACTTAATCAAGAACTAAGTGTTAACTTATTTACCCTTTTCAATTGTATACACACATTAATAATTTTTCAGTCCCTCAGACTTTGTAACTGTTTCAAAATACATTTTCATGAAAATTCAAGCTTATTAGAAGTCTGGTAGGTTTTTATAAAGAAAACACACATTTTTTTCAACCCAGACTTAGTCTTTTACTCAGAGGAAAACATTTATGATGATGTCAATCTGGTTACTCAACTAAGCCATTATAGCCTTTTTACATAAAGGCACACCTTTGTGATGCGTGTCGATCCGGTTACTCAACTATTATCATGTTTTCAACTAGCTACTAGCTCTATTCATAACTCGAAGGTCAGCGGAATAGTGATTTATTAAGCAAAACTTTTTTTATATTATTATTATTACCTACCTTGTTGCTTTTAGCTATTCGTTTTCATGAAAAATACTAGTTAAGCTACTTAAGTTAAAAGACAAATTATGAATCAATATGATAATCTAGAGGGTGCTAAATTTACACTAAGTCCTAATTAGGCTGTATATTTATCCAAAGGACCCCTAATTAACTATTTTCGTAGGCTAATGATCGTTCACAACCTAATAGACTATGTCCAAAATTAAATGAATTTCACTCAGTCTAAGCCATTGACACATTGATACACTTCACATAATGTAACCTAATAACTATCATACAGTATATAGAAGCATATTCAAAAGCACAACACACAATCCCTTCCCATACTTGAACAACACATTGTCCTTAATGTGAGAAGGAAGCACACACAAACACATACATGAAGGGTAAAGACAAAAAATTAAAGTAACAAAGAACAAATAAAATTTACAATAAAAATAAAAAAATAAACATAAAAAACAAAATAGAATCAAAGGCTAATTTGGGAAAGAAAAATTGGGTTAGACAAAAATCCTAAGGAGATGGAGGTGGTGATGGTGTCAGAAGTGGCAATTGAACGCCCTGAGACTCGAAATACTGATGGATCTGTCAGATATCTCAGCTCTAGGGTCGTTGTGTACAAACCATCTCTACAAGTGTTCTGTTGGTTTCGGTGATTGCATCCAAAACTTTCTTCCAGCTATGTTCTTCTTCTTCTTTGATCAATCATCCACTTTATCCCAAAATCTTATTCCTTCTTGATTTTATTTGGAAACGAAAATAATCCTTACTACAAAATTCAAACGTTCTAACATAAATAATCAAAGAAAGCAATTTTCCATGGGTTGCCTCTCATACAGCACGTCTTTTAACATCGGTAACTCGATGCTCTTATTTGGAAACTCAGCCAGGATCAATTATGAATGGCTTGCTTCCACCCTTTTCATTCAATATTAGTTTTGTAGCCTGTAAGTAAGCTACAAATTGCAAAATGAGTAGAAGGACAATATTAATAAAGTTGAGAAAACCAATTAATTTCATCAATGTCCTTCTTATTAACAAACTGTCAATAAAATAGGGAATAATGAAACTCCTCGAATCTTCCATCGAATCCAACAGCTTGTCTTGTATGAAGGTGAATTGCTCTCCTTCTTCCTTAATCACCTTCATTTCCTCTACTTCTTCTGCTTCCCGAACATAGACTTCCATGCTTTCTTCAAAGTCGATGTTTGTTGTCATCTGTTCTTCGTCCTCTTGTTCTTCAAAAGATTTGAACACATCAATTATCCTGAATGAGCTATTAACGTTCGGATTCTTAAATACATCGTTTATGTTGAATGTCTCATCATCATCATCAACCCAAAGGGTAGGGTTCTTTGCATGGACGTCCACTTGAGATTTTTCGATTTTCACATGTGGTATATCCAGGACTGGTGAATAGAAGGGAGGTTTGGCACTCTTTTCTTCATACACTTTTGTCGTCTCTTGGTCATCAATGAGTTGGGGTTCGACATGGTCTTCCTCTAGTTCTGCTAGCTCTTCCCCATTCCTAAGTATGATAGCCCCATATTGCTCTTGTTGATGTAATTCCATATTTCTTAAAGAGTCTTCCACACTTCTCTTACAAAATTCATGAGAAAGCTTTCCTACTTGAATCTTCAGGTTAGGAATAGAAGCGACATGATTTTTCGTCACTTGATCAATTTGCTCTTCTAGTCTCTTCTACTGTTCTTCCATATCTGTGAGCTTATCCAAGATCTTTTCCAATTTAGAATCCCATGAATTGCATTCATCATGTTGAACTTCAAATAGATCTTAGTGTCCCATGTGAGTACTTGTATTGTTTGACCAATAGAAATCTGGGTGGTTATGCCACCTCGAAGTGTACATGGTCTAATAAGGGTTGTTATTTCTCCAACCATACTGCAACTTATTGTAATTCTCAAAATTTCCTTTCTCCTTATCATATCTATTTTCCATCATTGTTCTTTCCATTTCTCCTTGGCATCAAGCTCTTCAAATGTCTCAATTCTCATTCTAAGATATCTTGGTGTATCTCTACATTATGCCTCAAACTTCTTTTTTATTTTTTTAAACAAACAAAAGTGAAAGCCTTAGACTAAAGAACTAAACTAATTGTCTCCCCAACAATAGTGCCAAAAACTTGGTCACAAGGTTACATGCGCTAAGTTTTACTATTTATAACCTTGGTAAATTTCGCAAGCGTACAGGTTGTTCGCGTACTACCTAAGGTATTGATCCCACGAGGAAGCCTAATATAGTCCTAAAATCTAAGGTCGTACTAAAATTGCAATAATTCAAATTAAGTAAACTAATCTAGAAAATAAATCAATTAACAATTAATTTAATAATTGAGTTGCAAAAATCTAAATAAGATAACAACTCACACAAAACAAATACTAAACCTACCTAGAAACTACCGAGTGATAAAAAGGGGAATTTAATTCAAAATTAACAAAAATCTATTTAATTATACAATTCTCGACTTAACGGGTCTATACAATCCTAGGGTGAATTACTCTCTCTCGAGTTATAATTCTTAACCCTAATTGATGATCCTTAATTTAAATTGTGGAATCGTGATCTCTCGATTCACAATTGACCCAAAACCTAAATTATTTCTAAATTGTCTATTAACCTACTGGGAATCTAAGCTCGATCTCTCGTTACACGACTCTACTAGTTCGATTCAATTCTTAACCTATCAATTCACCTAACTCTTGTTAGCCTAAATTGATTATACTCCTTTGGCTCACCCTCTCAGTTTATTCCCCAGTCATTAAGAACATAATTTGAATCATAATTAAGTCGAAAGAAAACACAATCAAATAAACTTAATTAATCTCAAGAACTAAAAACCAAAAGGTGAGTATAAACACAATTTCAACATTCAACACAAAACATTCTCAACACTTATTTCAATTATATACATGAATACAACTGAAATAAATGGAAAATATGTCGGGAACGGAGTTGTGGAGTTGGCGACAGTAGGAAATCACCTGTTTCGTGAAGTACGTCGCGTCAAGCTATTTTTTGTGTCTCTTTTCCTTTGTCTCCTTCCTTAATCTCTTGACTTTTATCTAGGTTTTTCCGGGATTAGATCACATGAGTGCTCTCTAGGTTTTTCTCTAAGAAATGATTAATCGATTGAAGGATGGAGATAAGTCCACTAAATTATTTTTCAATACTGTTGTTTCCAGAAGGAATCTTAATAGGATTTGCTCAATTTAGCTCAGACTAGAAGGTTGGTTGTTAACTGGGAAGACATTTTGAAAGAGGATGTTAACTTCTTTAAGCTCACTTTGGGATCAGAATCAGTCTCAACCTTTAAAGTTCATACACTCAAGACTTTTGTGAATTATAAAATTAGTAATGTAGAAGCTGAGAATCTCACTAAGCCGGTGGAAGATACAAATATTAAGAAAATAATGTTAAATGGACAAAAGGCCATAGGGCCAAATGGACTGAATGGTTTTTTCTATTAAAAGGCTTGGCCTCTAATAGGTAACATAGTAGTAGAGGTAGTATATGAATCTAAAGGTTTATTGTTAAAGGTGATAAACAAGACCTTCCTTTATTTAGCTTCTAAGTCCCTAAACCCTTCCAATTTTGTTGATTTCAAGCCAGTATCTTGTTTAAACTTGCTTTTGAAAGTGATCTCCAAAGTTCTAGCAACCATAATGAAACCGACACTCAGTTCACTCCTAAGTGAAAATCAAGGTGCATTCATGCAAGGAAGACACATTGAGGATAATATCCTTATTGCACATGAACTTCTTAAGGGATATTCGAGAAAGAAATCCATACAAAATTGCATCGTTAAGGTTAAATTCAATAAAGCTTTTGATTATATTAACTGGTACTTTATGCAATATTTTTTAAGACACTACGATTCCCTCAAAACTTTAGACTAGCATGTGTTCTAACTCTTACAAAGTGTTAGTAAATTGGGTACCAATTGATATATTCAGTGGATTTAAGGAGCTTAGGCAGTGTGATCTACTATCTTCATACCTTCTCATATTATGCATGGAGGCCTTGACACAACTGTTGAAGTATAATGTTTCCAAGGAACCCAAATTTAAGTTTCATTATAAATTTTAAGATAGCCTCTCTACTAATCTTACATTTTACAAACGTACTCTTGCTTTTCATCAAAGCTCACCTAAATCTATATTGGTGCTAATGGAAACTTTAAAAAATTTAAGCAATTGTTTGGTTTGGATTTAAACAAAAACATAAGCCATTTTGTAATTGCTACAAGTGAAAACAATTTAGCAAACATAATTGCTGGTATAATAGGAATAGAAAGGAAGCAACCTCCCTTGATGTATTTTGGGGTTACCTTTTTCAACTAGTAGATTACACTAGGGATTGCATACCTTCGGTTGAAAAAATATAGAGAATACTAAGGGATTAGGAAAATAAATTTCTCTTTTGGAGGTAAATTGCAAATAACCAAAGTTGTAATATCGGACTTTTTGAGCCCTTTTTGTATTGGTTTGTACTTGGAGATACTACTATATATCGATATATACATGCTTTTATATGAATTCAAAAATGTATTTGAATCCTTTCATTATATATGTTAGTAATATATAATGTTATATGCCCTTATATGAAGTTAAAGTTCATCGGTATGCGAAATCTTGGAGATTTCTGACATATAAGCTTCTAAGTGTGTAAAATCGATTCCATTGGATGAATATGGCCACGGTGGCCTAGTTAAAAGTGTTATAATGCCTTAGAGGCGATTAGAAATGATTTATAGACTTATTGAACACTTAGCAAGCTTAATTTGAAAAGTTGTTGTACATAAGGGCTTATTTACAACCTTTTAAAAGTTAAGGGACTTAAATGTAATTTTTCAATTCTTGGAAGACCAATATGTAATTTTATAAGGATAAGGGGATTAATTATAATTTGACAAATTCTGAGGACCAAAATGAAAATAAAATTTTTGGTCATTTTCAAATTTTGGGCTTAATTGCAATTTTAGGAAAAGTTTGAAGGGCATAATGGTAATTTCACATAAACTAAGTGTAAAAAGGTAAATTCACCATATTTGATCAAAGAAGAGTCAAAATTCTAGACCCTTCTTCTTGTGTGGGGCTGTGCACCCCATTATTTGGCATTAAAACACTTTGTTTTAATTAAAAGAAAGGAGAAGAGAGGAGGAGAAGAGAAAGTTTCAACCGTCACTTAATCTTCACCAAGTTTTTGATTCTCCAACCAAAACCAAGGTGTTCTAATTTAATCTGGGATCAAGGAACTCAAATCTATCATTAGATTTGATAAATTTTCAAAGGATTTTTAGATATCACTAAAGGAAAGTTTAAGTAAATTTTGTCTCATCTCTCTCTACGTTATAATTTTAAGTTTGGTGTTAAGATATGTTGTTCTCCGTGCCTGAATGCGTATGAAACATGGTATAGATGAATGAAATGAGTCGTGGAGAAGCTTCCTTAACCCAAAACTGAAATACCCAATATTAGGTGAAAGTTTGTGAAGTTTTGAATATCTTTTGAAATTGATAGTTTAAATGAACTCTATGATGTTAATTGTGTATGTATAATGTGAATTGATGATGAAAAATGAGGAAGATGTTCATTGGAAGGAGGCTTTCAAGTTTATGCCTTTAGGTGTTTGATAAAATGCCTAAGTGAACTTGGCTTAGGATTTAAGGATTTTGATGGTGTGCATAGGAAAGAGGCTTTCATATTTACTTAGAGTAAACTTGAATTGTTGCTTAGATTGATAAGTAGTGGCCTAATGTTCTTGGATAAAAATGTGCTTAATTATACTTTGAAATGTGTAAGTATTGGATCAAGAAATTAAATGCCTTGGAAAATGCAAAAGAAAGCTTATGTGGATAATAAGGGAAGTAACCATGTGAGAAGCTTCATGGATGAATCTTATAGCTTAAAATTTGTGATATTGTGTTTTATATAGTTATGTGATGGTGTATAAATATGAGATATATGTTTGAGTAGTAAAAACATTACATTTATATGTATAAAGGTTCAGGAGCTATGAATTAAGGAGCTTATATCGAGGATTGTTGAAGTCAAAGGAGTGTAAACCTTCTTTCGACGTGAGTTGGGGAAAACATATCCCTTAAATGGGACTAGGACAACCCAAGACATGCATAATGACTTGTATGTGAATTTTGAACCTAGGTAATGCATACTAAAATTTAATCTCAACTAGATGCTAGTATACTTATATTTTTAATAAACGACATTTTTTTTAATAACTTTGTACTTGGAGTGAAACTGATGTTTTTATTTTGTATTTTGAGGAATGATATTGTTTTTAACAAACTTACAATTAAAGTACAAAGGACAATATTTTATTTTTTGAAACTACATTTTTTAGTAACTTTGTACTTGTAGTGCAAAAGATGACTTTCACTATATGAAATAACATTTTAGAACTTACATATGTATAATCAAGTCATGTCTGTTGCATGTATGTGTTCTCTTTTGGCTTAGAGCCATGGCAAGGTTCCATTTTATCGATTAGACCGATAAATAAAGGCATGGTACCTTGATTTTTAATATTAAATATTTGTATATGATTTCTTTTGTGATTGGTGAGGTAACGATTGGCTAATATTGTGCTAGGAATAACAGTTTAAGCAACCCTTGTACCCTTAACGTTAGTACATAGAAGTCGAGTCCTTGTAACGAAACCATTCTACAGGACTTGCGGGTGATTGCACACCTAGAGGTCTAGTCACCGGTGAGGTCATCACCTAAGATCAGGACGCTTGTTGACCATAGTCTAGACTCACTACAGATGAAAGTCGAGCCAACATCAGGATTTGATGGGTGTGCACACTAGTTTGGCCGACTAGTGGCTATACATATAACTATTTTGGCCTATTCTGAGATTTGACTTCCTGACGAGTTTTGATTTTACATGTAATGTTTTTATGCTTTTGTGTGCTGGAACTGGAACCTCGGTGTACTGAAAAAGTGATTAATAGGCTAGGCCTATGTGGTTCCTAACCAATATGGGATAAGTCATAGACAAGGTCTATATGTTTCTATGTCATGCATATTCACTTCATAGGTGGTTGTATGCATGTTAGATGTGTAAAATTGTCCTTAGGTTATTTAGAATGTTTTGGAGTGTACTAGGTTCTATTTACGATATATGTCTTTTTCCTGCTCACTGAGTACATAATGTACTCACCCCCCTCCGCTTTCCAATCATGCAGGTTAATTTGATAAGCTTGAAGCTCTAAGTGGTTCGTGCAGTCTTTTGATATATTTAGGGCATTACTGCATATGGGTAGTCTCTATTTTGTACTTTTGTTGCATAGTGGCTCATGATTATGTTGAAATGCTTTATAATTTTGTAAATTAACTCTTGTCTGTCTTGTGGTTTGTAAATGTATTTATGTATGAACATTTTGTACTATTGTTAAGATTGCTCTTGAATAGACTTCAAAGTCCAGAAATTGTGGTAAAGTTTTAATGTGAATATAGAAGTCCAACTCTAATGCAACTTAACAAAAATATCTTGATTCAAATCAAGTAAGAGTATAAGAAATATCACTTAGCAGTAATATACTGAATTTGAAAAGATAAAGTTATACAAAACAATTCAATAATAAATGTTATACCACGAGTATATAAATCATATATTGTAATACAATTGATATTGTTCCTATAAGGAATATAGTCACCTAAAAATTTGAATTACAATTTTTCTAAGGTAAGAAAAAATTGAATTAACTAAAAATTAAAGTAAATTAATAAAACTTGATGATGGGATAAGCAAAAGATAACAATGAAATTGAAGTTACTTAATGATAGAAACTTATGGACTATTCTATCCTAGTTTTATCTTCCCTTCACCTTGTAAATTCAACAATGCTTGATCCTAGATGTCCAAAGGTTTTGATTACCCTCTCCTAAGATTTAATCAAGTAATCCCAATTGAAATAGATAAAATTTAATTTGCAATCTCTCAATTTGTTAAAACTACTCCTAACTACTTAATTGAATTTGAAGCAATCTTAAGAATAATTAACTCACAATTAAGATATCTCTTTAATAGCTTATTAAACTGATATTTGTAAGTCTATTAAGGTACCAACCTTGTTATAGAACTTAACACAAATATCTTGATTCAATCTCTCGATTCAAATAAAGTATGAGCAAAATGAATATCACTAAGCAATAATATATTGAATTCAACAAGGTAAAATTTATACAAAACAATTCAAAAATAAAACCTAATATAAATTTAGCAATCCAAAATGATGTTCAAAGTATAACTATTCAAATTTGGCATACAAGGTAATGAAATAGAATAAGAGAAGAGAATGAAATCAACTTGAAACCTTGATCTAAAAAGTCTAGAAAGCTGAAGTTGATCTTGATGTTTTCACTTTTTGATATTCTTTTTTATGATTTGCAACCCTTTTTATGTTTTTTTTCCTTTTTTTTTGGTGTCTATCTACCTCCTTTTCTATAACCTTCATAATATCCTTTCATAGTAAAAATCAAGTTTTCTAGAATATACATGGTCACTTACACGACTGTGTATCCCAAAATCTCCTCTAATCGCAACTTCACATGATTGCAGAAGCTTACACGAGAAAAATACATGGTCGTATATGTCAACATGTACAGGTGTCTATCTTCACACGGGCATAAACGACATCTTTGAAGCTCCACACATTTACAGTGACTTACACAATCCCTATATGCGGTCGTGTATGTTAACATACATAGGTGTCTATCTTCATACGGGCATAAACAACGCCTTCAAAGCTCCACACATTTATAGTGACTTACATAGTCCCTATACATAACCGTATATGTCTTAAGTTCCTTCAATTCTTTCATTTTATACCTCAGTTTCACCTTAATTCTTCTCTTTTTGGTACATGAATGTAATTATCACATAAAAACACACCTGAAGCAAAAAAAGCACCAAAAATACCATAAAACTTTCAAATAAAAAGCAAAGCACACACACACACACACACAGATATATATATAACGAGAAAAAAACAACCAAATGAAAACAGCAACTAACTAAGGCTCTTGGCCCAGACAACGTCCTAGGCGTAGGGGGATCGGAGCAACGCAAGATATATATATATATATATATTGTATGTAGTCAATTAATCATTTTTCAATGGTCTTGGAAAGGATCAAACTAAGCAGTAGGGAACAACTCATGATATATAAAGTAGCACAAGGCTATTCTGATCATATTGTTCAAGCTTGGAGAATTTCCTAAGAGCTCACTTTCTCTCACTCCCCAAAATCTATTATAACCAACTAATTAGAGGAGTAAGTAATGATTGAGATTAAATGATGTTGAGCAATTGGAGTTAAATCTTGAGATATGAGATTCCCCTTTTTATATTCATTTGTTGGCATTTTTAATCAATATTAATATTATTTATTGTTTCAAAAAAAATTCCTATAGTTTAAAAAATTTTAGAAAAATCTTTTATTTTTAAAATCTTCAATAAAAAATCTTTTTATTTTTAATTTTCTAAAAAATTCCTTCTATTAGAATTACAAACATAACATGAATATCACAAATGGATCAATTAAATACTACTTACATGACAATATAACCAGCTCTTAGCTTTACGTCAAATTAATTAAAATAACATAAATTAATAATTTAACATTAATAAAATTATGTCAAATTATTAATTTAGTTCAAATTTATTTATTTTAGGTCAAGTTTAAGAGTTGAGTTATATTACTATGTGAGTGACATTTGATTGGTTCATTAATGATGCTCATATTGTGTGAGTGACATTTGCTTGGTTCATTAATGATGTTCTTATTATGTGTGTTTCATTATTATTTTTTAATCATAATCTTGGAGAAGAAGTTTTATTAGAAAACTGAAATCCTGAAAGAGTTGTTTGAAAAATTTTGCAAGTGAGGAAGTTTTTTTAAAAATATTTTAAATTAAAAAATGTTTGTCTTTTACCTTAAAATGTTTAGTTGTATGCATCTATCTTTTTAAAAGGTAAGTAAGCAATTCTAGCAGAAGGGCCGGGCACGGGCACGGGCACGGGTACTGGCACGGGCACGGTTCCGTATAGTTTGTGGTTTAAACTGTATTAAAAGAGAAATCAGAGGATTGACATTTATAAGGAGTGGGACCTCTCTATAAGGAATAAAAACTTCCTTTTTCTTTTCTTGATGACTTAACCTTTACTAATGATAAGTAACTAATAAATATTTCTTTAGCACGTTAGAATATATGCATAATTTTTTATTTTCTTATTATCTTTTTAAGATACAGTGTGTAAATAATTGTTAATAAAGCATCTAATATAACGGAGTATTTGTATTTCTTCAATTTATTTATATCTTCTGCATACATTAAACGTCTGCTATCTTTATTCTGTTAATGATATAATAAGCCCGGAATTGAGTTTATAGAATCTTTGATATTGCAACCCTCCAAATCAATTACAGCTTACAGTTTAGTTTTCCTTCTCATTCTTTGGATATTATCATATATACAATTATCCTAATCGATAAGAGTAGCATTCATTTAAAGATAGAGGAAAATGCAGGGTATTCGGACACATCACACATTACATGGTGCTGGTTTTGGTTGGAACCCTAGCTTTCGTGACTAATTTTGGTGGTCCCTTTTTCTCAAATTCTTTTCACTTTAATTTGTCTATTACTGATTTTTTTCTATATATATATGTAGCTGCAGTGAGTAACAATCACTACACAAGCTTCTGTTATGCAATGTCCTCTAAGTTGCTGCCCATTTTCTACACGAATTTTAATCAAGTAACTGGTTCTTTCTTAAACAAGACATATTAAAGATTGTGAGCTTAGACCCTGAAGAGATAAAAATCTACCATTTTGGTTTGAAAAATCCAATTATCCTTTTTATTTTTTAAATCTTACCGTATACACTCATTTGGAAACCAATCTTATAATCTCTTGAAGTCTAAGATTCTCTAAGAATCATCCTTCAACGAGTGACGTAAGCGATTTTTGGTGAAGTCGACAAAAGAAGTTTCCCAGATCTCAATAACTAGGATTTCGATTATGTAAGCAAGTAGAGAGAAGTGAGGTGAGTTCCTCAGTAGATCTCCGGACAAATAGTGACCACTTTATTCCTAGAAAAGGAAAGAAAGCAATTTTATATGACTAAAAAGACGACTATGATTAGAAAGTAGAATAGACTTACAATTTATAATTTACAAGATTTTTAGTTAAAAAAAAGAAATAAAGTAACATTTGAAAAGTGGCCTGCTCTAAATGGCTCATCTTATATGCAAACATTCTATAATAGACTGTTAGCTCACGATATAGTTGTAGCTAACGTTAACAAATACTAGTTAATCCCACAAGGGCTATGAGTATTTGTAATAACTTTTTTCCTATTATGTAAATGACAATCAAGGTGATATTAATAAATTATTTTTAAAATAAAAGAAAATAAACTGAGGAAAAATCAATACAATCAAATAAACTAGGATGATAAAAGAATAAAGAATCAATCAGTAAAATAATAGTACCTAGAATTTGAATCCTCCTAGAACTTTTCATGCAATTATGATTTTACTAATCAATTTAATCTAAAGTCTAACACTCTTTTCATTTTTCTTAGTGTTTTCTCTTAATCTTTCATATAAAAAAACATATATGGTTAAATCTAAATATTTTGATTCAAGGGGATTTAAAACTCTAGTTGTAACCTTGTACAGTTTTGTTCTAAAACTAGATTTTTATTTTAATTCAAGTATTTCTTGTATTTTGTTCTTTTATTTCATGAGTAATCACTATTAATTAATTAGACAAATTAATTTGATGTTGATTATTCTATAGTTATCCATAAACTCAATGATCCATAATTATCATGAAGATTAGTACAAGTGGCAAATAGTTTATTTATCAATTTGCATATTTAACTTATTAGAAATAAGAAAACTAAATTAAATAGTTTTAGCTATCTCAATTATTCAATTTACAATTTAATGTTTTTCATTAAGCTTATTGTTATCATTTAATTGATATGGAATGCTATCATATGTAATCAATTTATAGTAAGTTTTGGTTTAAATGCTAGGTTTTTTTTAAGAAAATGAATTGTATTAAGCCTTTGAGGCATATAAAATAAAAAAAAAGTACAATAGAATTGCTACAATATGGTAAGCAAACTCCTATATTGGAGATGTCAATGCAGAGACAATGCTAAGTTACAGATTGAAAATTGTCACCCTTCAGCTAGGTATGTATATTACAACTTCCATGAGTTATTGATGTAGTTTTTATCCCCAAGTTTTTCTTTGAATAAGTTGATATGTTGTTTGATTTTCTGTATGAGTTCTTTATGGAAAATCTCCTTGCTCTGCTTCGTGTTCTAGAAAACTCTTTTGTTTCTTTCGTCCCAAATAGCTGCCAAAATAAATGACAAAATAACACAAAATCACCATCTCTTAGTGTTGTTTTTATACCTAATAATAGTACACCAACTATTTGGAGCGTTAAAGATATGACACAAATTAAGAAGGGATTTTTAGCTTTCATTAATGAATTCACACTGAAAGAAAAGATGTTGCATGTTTTCTTCAGCCTTCTTACACAAAGTGCACCAATTAGGGATTTGCAAGTATTTGGAGATTTTTTCAACTGTTGGAAACTTATTTTTCATAGCCAACCATAAGGTTGTTAAAGCTCAAGTGTTAATGTGCTTGGACCATACCATATTAGTGTAGGGGATAAGATTTAATCTTCCTCTTAGGAATCTTTTGTAGTATAAATTTGTAAAGTTTCCTAAACCAGAATGCTTCCAGATTATACTGTCATCATCATTATCAAGGTGAGTATGAATAATTTCCCTTTTTATATGTTCTAGAATGGGATAATTATCAAATATCTACCTATTAGTGAGAGCAGTAGCAACTATACAGTCGTTGTGTATCACTGTCTTTAGTATATGCACAGATAGATCGATTTATAGTAGTCCAATTGATAGATAGTATCGTACCAAAAATTGGTGCTCTTTCCATTACCAATTAGGTTGATGAACTCTAACCTCACTACAAAAAATTAACACAATCCGTGATGTTTTATTGGTAAAACGTCGCGGATTGTAAAAACTTTTCATGACGTTTTGAAAACGTCACGAAAAGTTTGAATTTTTCGTGATGTTTTATGAAAACATTGTAGATTTCTAACACTTTTGTGATGTTTTATGAATAAAACGTCGTGAAATAGAATCTGTGATGTTTTGTTGAAGAAAACGTCGCATAAGGCCTAGTTAAAAATGTTCTTTTGCAGGAGCAACACGACGACGTCGATTTTGGTTTCTTAAAACGTCCCAGTCCACT
>JAOQMS010104530.1:0-18042 GCA_027563885.1 Erythroxylum longipes | reverse complement strand
CAAACATTAACAATCACAAATGCTCCACTAACTTGAAGGCTTAGGTAAGAAATTTGGATAGGTTAAAGGCAAGTAATATGGTTAGCACTAAAAGCAAAGCTAATAAAGCTCAAAGGGGCTTAATAAAAGGAAAAAGCATATCAATAGGTAGGCTATTTGGCTAATGGAGCTTATAAAAAGAGAATGCCTATATCATTTTCATGTTAATGCATGTGATAAAAATGTGGTCTCAAATAGAAAATTAAAGAAAAGTCAAGATGCAGATATCATGGAGGTCACACATGAATAAAAGATAATGAGACTGATATGGTTGTGTAAGTCTAAAAAGGCTCAAATCTCACTGGCTTATGTCTACCCACTAGTCACTACTCTTCTAAAGATAACCTACATTGACTAATTACAAGAGTAAAAGTACATGTCTAAGTTACCAAGAATTTTTCTAGTTAATTATTCTTTATAATTACGACCGTATGGTCCTAGAAGCAACAAAAAAAGAGAAAATGTTTTTTGTTTGATTTAATTTTTTTAAACATATAAGAAATAAACAACTTAAAAACACACATGATAAAAAACTCAAAACACATATAATAACTAAGATAAGAAACATACAACTTAAAAACACACATGATAAAAAAACTTAAAACAAATATAATAACTAAGATCCCTACCCCCACACTTAAAACTTACATTGTCCCTAATTTAACTTTAAATGTAAGAAATGGAGTATTAAGAAAATAACAAATGTGAAAATGTAAGGTAAAATGATCAAACTTCCCTTAGATTGTCTCCCAAGTAGCACCTTTGTTTATTTTCATTGGCTCGACTCCATATTTTCCCCATCATGTGATGAAAAATTTATCTTCAGGGATCATATATTCTACATTTTCAACTTGACTTTTTCTAGGTAGGGTTTGAGGGTTTGAGTAAAGGACCACTTACATGCAATTTCTTCCTTATTTGTAGACTCTTAATCTTTACTGCACCTTAGGGAGAGACATTAGTAATCACAAAATGATTAATCCAATAAGGATGTAATTTATGAGGAAATATTTTATATCTAGCATAATAAAGAAGAACTTTTTGACCAATGATAAAGCTTTTTCTTAAGATATTAAATGTAATAGTCGGTTTCCAGACCTACTAAAAGATTAAAGTTTTAGTCACATGAATTGCATCATATTAGAATGTAATTGGTGTATTTGGGATATGATTTCATGATTTCATGATTTCATTCACATGCATAACATGAGCATATACACACATGAATTTTGATTTAGAAAAATTGCACTCAATTGACATATTCTGGGATATGAAAGTTTCTAAATAATTGTGACATGATTGTACATTTCTAATGTCTTATATTTTGATTTACCAATAAAAAGAATTGATGGATTACAATTAGTAATTTGGAGTTATTTGTCATAATTAAGAGATTGATGAATTCATATGTACATTTAGACTAGGAAAATTTTCAAGTAACAAGATAAGTTGACATGTAGAAATTTAGGATGGCTAAGCCTATAAATTGATGACATATGGCAGTAGAATTAGGTGACAAATGGCCTAGGAACAAAGTGACAATTGGTAACCTAAAGAGACGACATGTAACTGGCCTAGACACTTGGAAAGTGTCCTTAAACCCATCCTTCACTCACACCACACTATGCATACATGGCAAAGCCTCTTCATTTGTTGTTTTCTGCTAAAACTCTCTCTTTCTTCTTCCTCTCACTACTGAAACTTACTTCCTTTCCACATCTCTGTGTTTTTGCCTAAATTCTGTTCAATTGACATATTAAAATCAATGTAAAAACCTTCATAAAGATAGTTATAGAAGCAGAACATTTTTGTACTTGTTATCTTCTTGTTTTTGTTGAAACCATCTTACTTCCACCTTGTTCTTGAGATGATCTTGCATACATGTGAGGCAAAGTAGGCTTGATACAATGAGGTGGCATTTGAGCTATATAAGTAAGTGAAATATTGATCTTTGTGGCATGTGTTAGCAGAATTTTATGATGACTGAATTGGGAGGGATTGAATGTAGTGTTGATGTTGAAGTTGTGCTAGAATATGATGGATTAATTGGTTACTTTTTTGTTTTGTTTTTAGATGAATGAAAATAGTAATTTATAAGTTGTTGTATGGATGATTTAAGTTGGGATTTGAAGTATAATTGCTGATGAATTGATGTTGGAGATAGGTGTTATTAAAGTGTTCTTAAATCTGGAAAAAAATTAGGACTTCATGTATAAAGGTATAAAATGATTGGTAATGAAACAATTGAGTAGATTTTTATAAGATTTAATATAAAAAATATGGAAGCTAGACTAGCATAAAATGAAGTAGCTTTATAGGACATGAATTCTGGAAAAATTCAAGTGTTAGTAATGTTCTTAGGTATGTGAAATTCGTGGAGAATTAAGGGAAGAAAGACAGTGCACTGTTTTCAAGGTTACACGCACTAAGTTTTACTTTTTGTAGCCTTGGTAAATTCCGCAAGCGCATGGGTCTTTCGCATAGTACCTAAGGTGTCGATCCCACGAGAAAGGCTAAACTAGTGCTAAAATCTAAGTTCATCATAAACTATAATAATTCTAAACAAGTAACTAATGCAGAAATTACATCAATCAACAATCAATTATGAGAAATTAAAGTGTCGAATTGTAAACAAAATAGCAATCACATAATCCAATCCTAAATTAACCTAGAAATCACTAAGTGAGAGAAAGGGATTTTGATTCGAAATTAATGGAAACCTAACCAATTATTCAACCACTGAATTAACAGGTCTAGATGGTCCAAGGGTGAATTACTTTCTCTGGAGTTATAATTCTTAACCCTAATTGATGATCCTTAATTTAAATTATGAAATTTCGATCTAAGTTGTCTATTAACCTATTGTCAACCTATGCTTAATCTCTCATTTCTACCAGTTTGATTCAATTCTTAACCTATCAATTCACCTAACTCTCGCTAGCCCACATTGATTATTTTTACCCGGCTCACCCTCTCAATTTATTGCCAAGTTATTAAGAGCAAAATTGAAATCATGATTAAATCAATAAAAACACAATCAATCAATTTTTAGTAATCTCAAAAATCAAGATCCAAAGGTGAGTATAAACATAAACTCAACATTCAACACAAACGATTCTCAATACCTATTTGAATCCTATACATGAATAAAACTGAAATAAATGGAAAATATGTAAGGAATGTGGTCGGAGAAGTTTTGACAGTGAGAAACCACCTGTTTCAGGAAGTATGTCACATCTAGCTCGTCTTCGTGTCTCTTTTCCTTCATCTCCTTCCTCAATCTCTTGATTTCTCTCTAGCTTTTCTCTCGAAATTGGCTGAATCAAAGCTCTCTTACACAAATCTCTAGGCTCTCCAAAGACAGCTACCTTTGACTTGTAATATTCTATTTATACTTTTAAGGCTCTAGGTTAAAATTAGGGTCAAAACGGTCTAAAAAATCTTGAGAAATTTGAGTTTCTACTTTAGCCCGATGCAGGCCATGATCGTCATAGGCCTTAACCTTTCTTTCACGATCGTGGCCCAATGTGCATGATCGTGGCCTAACTTGGAGGCTTTCTATCATGATCGTGCACATGCTGCTGGCTCGTCCTTCTCTGTTATGATCGTGGCTCAGGCCTACTGTGCCACAATCGTGGGCTATGTCTTTGGCCCAAAACTCTTCAAATCTTCTCCGTTCCTCACCGTTTGCCCTGAAGCACTAACAAACATATCACGGTAGCTCAAAAATATAACAATTAAGCTCAAAGACTCATACTAACCTATAAAAACACTAAAACACTCAAACTAACATAATTAAACCCTAAATGCACACTAAACACTTAAATTCACACTAAATCCATACAAAATTAAACCCTAAAACACAATGCAATTGACAACTATCAACATCCCCACATTTAAACGTTTGCTTGTCCTCAAACAAATAAAACAACGAACATAACAAACACGAAGCACACTATGCAAAAAATGAGACAATGGCTTCTACTTCTTGGAATAAATTCAATGCTGAACACAATCTGACAAGTTATATCTAATCATTAAAAATCTATGTTTATTTTAATTAAATATACAAGTTAATCGGGAGATAAGTGCTAATTCAATTACCCTTTTCAATTGTACACACAGATTAATAATTCTTTAGTCCCTCAGACTTTGTAACTGTTCCTAAGTACATTTTCATGAAAATTAAAACTTATTACAAGTTTGGAGGTTTTTATTAGTAACACACTTTTTTTTATTTTAAACCACAAATTTAGTCTTTTACTCGGAGGAAAACATTGGTGATGAATGTCGATCCAGTTCCTCGACTAAGTCATTTATTAACAGCATGGTTGAAATGTCATTATAGCCTTTTGATGTAAAGGCACACATTTGTGATGCTCGTCGATCCAATTACTCAGCTATTATCATGTTTTCAACTGGCTACTAGCTCTACTCATAACCTAAAGGTTAGCAGAATAGTGATTTATTAACAAAACATGTTTTTTTCCTTTTTCTTACCTACCTTGTTGTTTTTAGCTATTCATTTCCATGAAAAATACTAGTTAGGCTATTTAAGTTAAAGGGCCTCAAATTATGACTGAATGTGATAAACCAGAGGGCACTAAATTTACACTAAGTCCTAATTAAGTTGTATATTTATCTACAAACCCTAATTCACTAATTTTGTTAGCTAATGATCATTCACAGCCTACTAGACTATGTTTAAATTAAACAAATTTCAATCATCTAAGCCATAGACACTTTCAAACAGTTCACACAATGCAACCTAATAACAATCATACAATATGAAAAATCACATTTAAAAGTAAAAACACATAATCCCTCCCCAACTTGAACAACATATTGTCCTCAGTGTGAGAAGGAGGCACACATCACATAAGATAATTAAAGACAAAACAAAAATTAAAGTGACAGTAAACCAATAAAAATAAAAACTAAATAGAAAAAACTAAATAGAACTGAAGGCTAATTTGGAAAAGAAAAATTAGGTTAGGTATAAATCCTAAGGAGATGGAGGTGGTGATGGTGTCAGAGGCGGTAATTGAACGCCTTTATACTCGAAATACTGATGGATTCGTTGGATATCCTAGCTTTGGCGTCGTTGTGTTTGCGCCATCTCTGTGGTGGCATCCAAAACCTTTTGCCAACCTTCTTGCTCTTCTTCCTCTTTAATGGTGGATTCTACTTGTGCCTGTCGAGGTGGTGTCGAGCTCGAGCTCGCCTGACTAGCCCTGATCTGTACATATGTCTTTTGGCTAATGACCGGCCCTAATCTTATAGAATGGATGATCTCAGCTGGAATAAGTGATAGTGATTGAGGAAGTCAGGGAGGTGAACTGTTAATGCCCTCCTTTCCATACCAAAATGTTCTGCAATAGTCGGCACTATGTAGCACATTTCGAGATGGTTGCTCCACTTGCACAAATTCGCAGTAAGGGCATTCAGGACATGGGTGGATGTGCATATTGGAATACTATGGTCTATACACCACAGTATAAAAAGTTCCTTGGTAGAACACTTGTTAGTTTCAGTCTTTTCAAAAACCAACTGGCACATAAATTTGTGCAATAAGTATCCATGGGACCATATGATGTTGTTATGAGTATTCTTTGCATAGAATCACTTAACTCCAGTAAGCTCATGTCGTTATTGAGAAGGATAGAAGTCATCATGTTGATCGATGATGGTAGATTCAGGGAATCCACACAATTTGCACATGATTTCAACATTCAGTTCAAATGCTCGTCCTCCCAATCTAAACCACAGTTCTTTTATGTTCTTGGGGTCAAAGGTCAGGGTTGTGAAAAATTACAATGTAAGCTCCTCATAAATAGGGAATTGAAATCGAATAAATTGAGCCCACTGGATCCTCTCGGTTAGGTTTTCTACCTGCTCACGCAATTATAGCCTATCTAGTGTGTCAAAGTCAAAATACTTTGGAACTATAATTTTTCTAGAGTGAAGGAAAAAAAATGAGTACCTTCCTCCTCAGTGTAAGTTGGAAAAGGTGCTTTGAAATTTGATGCTTGGTTTTTGTGCCCCCGATCCGTAACTTATTGTCATCCATATGGTTCCTGGTGGGCTTATTGCTCGATGCGTGGCATGATTTTTGTAGAAATTGGAAAAAATTTAGAGTTTGAAAAATTCTAGAGAGATGTAAGACTGTTTGAATACATGAATTTTATAGAGATAAAATGAAAATGAAAGTGAAAGTAAAGTTAGTATTGAATATATAGGTGGTAAAAAGGGTTAAATGGTAAAGTTGGTTTTAAAATTTAGTGCCCTTCCCTTTTCTGAATAGTCACAGGCCAGTTAGTACTGAATATATAGGTGGTAAAAAGGGTAAAATGGTAAAGTTGGTTTTAAAATTTCACGCCCTTCCCTTTTCTAAATAGTCGCCGGCCACATTCGTGGTATTCGACTTACCACCTAGTGCATGCTCAATTGCAGGCCATGATCGTGGCCAGCGACATACTACCACTCCTAATTTGTTCCTTTTTGTTCTTTCTCCACTCTTTTCACTTCCATTACTTGATTCTTTTCTGACACTTTTTCATCTCTTCTTTCATGCTTGCACGATCATCCACATAACTCCAAATTCCTGCTCCTTTTCTGCCTTTATTCAAAAATAAACTAATCCTAACTATAAAATTTCAAACGTTCGAATAAAATTAACAAAGAACTACTTTCCTATGGGTTACCTCCTACGCAGCACTTCATTTAACGTCAATAGCTTGATGCTCCTTTAAGCTCACGATGATTGGAATGAATATTTCGATGGTAGCATCTTTATTAATCTCAACGTTTGCACTTTAGCTACCATACTACAGTTACCACTGTCCTTACAATTTTCCTTTCCTCGCCTTCTCCTTCGCAAGTTCTTCTTCCTAAAAGCATTCCTAAGATCTTTTATGTCCTTCTGTTTGTGTAAAGGTTTGGTTTCTGTGAGATCCACTAGAGGTGAAGGACGTCTGTACTCTCTTGTAGTTACCTTAAATGTCAATTTCTCCTTCCCTAGTCGCAAAGTTGATTCGCCCCCATTAACATCAATAATTTAGAGCGCAGTGCCCAAGAACGAGCGTCCAAGAATTATCGGGGTGTCCCCATCTTCACTAATTTCCGAAATATAGAAATTTGTGGGAAAGATAAATTTAACAACCTTTACTAGGCATATCTTGTATAATTCCCATCGGTCTATTTGATGTTCTATAAGCTGTATTAACTAAAAACTTGGTGAACATTAACTCTCTTAACCCCAATTTTAGAGTAAAGGTGTAGGGCATCATATTTATACTTATGCCTAAATTGACAAATGCCCTGTCTATGATAATCCTGTTGATACTATAAGGAATGAAAAATTCCCCTACGTCCTCTTTCTTCTTAGCTATATTGGGGTCATCTTCCAGTGTTCGCTCCTTCCCTTTCTTTATGACAGACTCCTGTAATTTCAACTTCATCTGTATTTGTTTCGAAATTTCCTCGACCTTGTTTGGATCAATCTCTCGTAATTTTTCTGCTTCCTTATTTGCATATAACTCCTACTACTGTGCAATAGGGAATGGAAATACACGTCGAGTTGCATTGAGAGATTCGATTAGGGGCTCAGTCGTGAGGTCTTCTTTAACCACTTAACCTTGTTCTTCATATTTTATCTTTCTCAGTTCCTCATCCTGGCTCTAACTTATCACTATAATACATTCCTTTGGATTTGACCCAGTGTTGCTTGGAAGGGTTCCAGCATTCTGAGTTGACATGGCCTTCGCTAACTGGCCCACTTGGACTTCTAAATTATGTATAAAGGAGGCATGATTCTTTATTACTTGCTCAAATTTGCTCTCGAGTCTCCTATGTAACCCCTCCATGCCTCGTATCTTATCCAAAATCCTGTCCAACTTTGACTCCATCAATCTTGCTTTATCTTATTGGAAGCTCGATTTCCCCTGAGGCTTGAACTGTCCTCCGCTGTTATTGTTTGAACAGGAAAAGTTAGGGTGATTCTTTGTAATATCTCGCCTCCTAAAATTTTTAAGAGATTAAACAGTTATATTGAATCATATGAGTTATTTCATTTAAGAATTTACGAGGTGCATTTCATTCATATGTATAATATTCGTATACACATATGAATTATGACTTAGGAAACATTGCAAGATAGTATATGCACTCAATTGACATATTTCAGGGTATGGAACAAAAAGGAATGTGATATGATTGTGCATTCCCAATGTTTTGCATTTTGATTTACCGATAACATGAATTGATGGATTATAATTAGTGAATTGGGAATTTATCGTTACAATTGAGTAATTGATGAAGTGATATGTGCATCTAGTCTAAGAAACACGTTAAAGAGCAAGACAAATTGATACATGAGAATTTAAGTTGATTAAGCCTATGAAATGGTGACATGCAGCATTGGGAATAAGTAACAAATGGCTTAGTTAAATGGATGACAAGTGGAATAAGTATAATTGCAACAAGTGTCCCTTTAACATTGTAACAAATGGCAGCTTAGACTTGTGACATTTGGAGTAATAGAATGGTGACATGTGTAGCTTTACAAATGATGACATATGTACCTTATAACTGTTGACATGTGTATCCTTACAATTGGTGAAATGTGTAGCCTTGTAAGTAGTGAAATATGGAGGTTTAAATGAGTTATAGGTGGAGCCTAAAGTAAGTGACACATGGACCAATAGAATAGTAACATATGGACCAATAGACGGATAACATATGTACCAATAGAATGGTGACATATGGACCAATGGAATGGTAAAACATGGATTAGTTGACCTTCTTGAATTTTCTAGATAAAATAAATGAAAATTCAATAGAAGTGAGAGTAAAGAGAAGGTGAAAAATGAAAATGAGAAGAGAAGGAGAGAAAAAGGGGAAGAGAAGAGGAGAAGGAAAGAAGTTACCAAGGTAAGTCAAAATTCTGGTTTCAATTTCATCTTCTCTTTCAATCTGTTTTTCATATCCTTAGATCACGAATTTGAAGAAACACAAAGAATTAAAGTTGTATATATAGTTATTAGCTTGATCTTTGTGAAACTGGCTTGAGAAAATAGTGACTAGATCTTGAGTTATGTTCATTTTCCTAATACTGCCTGTGATAGACCCCTGTACAGGACCATTGTATTAATTCCTGATTTTTTAGGACCTTAGAGTCTGAATTAGTAAAAGTATAAAATTTTAAAAATGATTATTAATGTCCTATTAATGCTTCTGTGAAATGGTTTGGCTATAATATGTCTTGATAATGATTGATTGGAGATGAATTGCATGTAAGGTTGATGATGAAGTGTGTTGGAATCTGTTGACTGTAGTGTTTTTACTGAACATGCATATGTATTTTGGACATACCTTGATCTGTGGATATCCAAATTGGA
Organism: Erythroxylum longipes; assembly: GCA_027563885.1. Lineage (NCBI taxonomy): Eukaryota > Viridiplantae > Streptophyta > Magnoliopsida > Malpighiales > Erythroxylaceae > Erythroxylum > Erythroxylum longipes. The sequence goes on along the minus strand of JAOQMS010104530.1, from coordinate 8,605 downwards.
TATATTTTGATTAGAGTAAACTATAAACATATGGATAAATTTTTCATGAAGGTGTCGAAATTGAATTCTGTCCATAAGAGAATTGAAATTTGGCTTAAAGTTGAGAATTGTGTTCTGTCAAGATATAAGAATAGTCTGTAGTATTTTGATTATAACTTGCACGATACTGAACCAAAATGCACGAATTCTATGTCATTAGAAACTTAAGACATATAGGAACATTTGTTTGGAGAAGTTTTTGCCTAAATAACTAGTTTTCTAGGTCATAATGGTCATACAAAACTGACATGAAAACAGAATTGGAAAAACTAGAAAATGGGAATGCCTAACGAAGGCAGAAAGTTTTTGCCAACAAATCTCACGTCCGTGGGAAATTGTCCACGATCGTGGGAATTGGTTAAACATCAAATATGCTTCTTTTAGGTATGGTTTGGAACAACAAATGGTTAGGTACTTTTTTACGATGCTTTAGGACTTGAATGAAGCTTGAATTGAACCTAGAATGATGCTTGAACAAGTAAATAAATGAGTGATATGTTTAAGATGATGATTGAGGATATAAATTTAAGAATTAATAGTTATACTTTAGGTGTTCAAATCTGAAAAATTAGTGATGATATAAGAATGAAAGGGGTCCTATGATGGCTAAAGTGATTCAAGAAGATAAATGTTGTGTATTAAGTAAAGATGATTAATAAAATGGATGTTGGTGATCTTTAATGCTTGAATAACTTTAGTGAATGATATAATGATGAACTTAGAATAATCTTGTTCAATTGAGGTGTAGATCTAAGTTTAATTTGGACATATTTGAGTTATGAAATGTGAATGATCTTGAGATGTGAATTTAGGAAATATATCCAAAATTGTAATCGAACATACATTATACATAACACATACATACATGCATAAGTGAGTACTTTTCTGATAAGTGTAAAGAAGTAATGTGTAAATGTGTAATTACCTATTATATGGGAGAAAATAGATAGAGCACATCCAAACATTGCCGGGGCATCTAGGTAATAAGCTGTCTGGAGTAAACCGTGAGTTAACCTAAATGTGTCAACCCAAGTATATTTTTTTTGTTTGTTTGAGTTATATGTATCATGAATTAACTTAGATGTATCTCACTATGCTTGAATTGTTCTTGTTTAATTTTGACATAATGAATTGTTACTGGTTTGATTGCGATAATTCTAGACATTAATTATCCAAGGGATCATTATTCGGGACTGTATTGGAAGTGCTCATTGTAGTGAATTTGACTAAATAAGTGTTATTTGACACTATTTATTGAATGCCAAACTTAGATCTAATGAACTGTGAAAATTGAATGTGCTTATTGACTGAAAGTGATGGATGATATATTATGTAAACTATGTTACTCCATTACATAATGCATGTTCACAAAAAGGAGTTGTAACTGGAGTAGCCAACAAGAAAAGAGCTTTAAGCTCAATTATGCGCATTAGAGCCTCAAGCTCAACAATTAATGAGCCTAGTATCCACAACTAATGCGAGACAATACTGAAAATAGCTCAGTATCCATAACAAATACGGGACAGTGAAATAGGCACTCGGTCATAACAAAGTTAAAATGGAATGAGTCTCATTTGATTTTGCATTTGTTTCTTTAAATGTGTTCATGATATTGATTGCAAATGAATATCGAACTATGTGTGTTGATATTGAGAAATTCTTATGACTTTGATGGTGATATGAAGAATTGTGATAAATGAATGTTATGGTCTAAAATGATTATATGATATTCTTGCATTCAGAATGTACTTCTGGAATGAATTAAAAAGTTATTGTATTTTTAAATGCTTCTTTTAATATGATGCAAATTGTAGAATATGAGTTATAGCTCCGATTGAAGTGTTACTTTGATTGAGCTTAATGTTATTCATTGATATATATTTGTTCTATTTCGAGTGAGCGCATCGATGATGGTTCACTCAATGAGTTCACAAACTAACAAAAAATGCACTATTGTTTTTCAGATTTAGGAGAAATCTAGCTAGTCTAGTTGAAGTAACTTTTGCATTTAGATATGGGTCAGTGTCGGGATCAGTTGTACATGCAAATGTGTTAGTTACGTTGTATCAAGGATTGTATATCTCAACTATTATATAATGGACATGCAATGACATTTGAGACTGTATATGTTTGTGAATAAAAATTAAACACTATGATTATTAGAATGCTTTATATTATGTGCGATGAATTAAAAAGTAAAAAAAGAATTAATTTAACTGTCTTAATATACCATTTTTGTAGAGTATGTTCTCGAATATCCTTTGGAACGTTGGGTATATGCTCTATGGGAGTGGCATGTTACATTCTTCCACCTGGGGTTGTAAGTGTTAGAGTAGGGATTGTTTCCCCCTCCTCATCCAAACTGCACCCCTATATAGTTCACTTGCTTCTGGTTATCCTCTCTCATTATGTAACAGTCCACAATATCATGGTCTGTCTAACCATAAAGTTCACACTTCAGTTGTATAGCTTTAACTTGAGTCGATGACGACATCTTCATGTTATTTAATTGTCGCGTCAAATTGTTAATCTTCGTTTGCATCTTCGTCATCTGATCGACTGCGATGATTACCTTTTTCTCTTGAAAAGTTATAGGCTGCCTATCTTGCTCATTCGTCTATAGGCAGCTGTTGCTAGCCATCTCATCTATCAACTCCTCTGCTTCATTGACCGTCTTACGCATCAGAGATCCTCCTGATGTTGCATCAATTATGCCTCTAGTAGGTGGGTTTACTCTATTGTAAAAAGTCTGTAGAAGGAACTCCTTAGGTAGGTTGTGGTGTGGGCACTTCCTTTGCAGTCTTTGTATCTCTCCCACAGTTCGTAAATTGACTCCCTGTCGCCTTGTTGGAAATTGATTGTTTCCTTTATTATCTTCTTGGTCTTCGTCAATAGGAAGTACTTATCTAAAAAAGCACTCACAAGCTGCTCCCATATCATAATGTTAGCGAGGCTCAGTGAATGATACCAAGCCTTCTCTTTATCTTTAAATGTGAAGGAATAGCCTAATCCTAACTGCATCTTCCAACATTTGGTGATACTGGACAGTATCACAGATCTCGAGGAAATTCATAATATGTGCGTTCAAATCCTCATTCGTCGATCCGTAAAATTAAACATTCTGTTGAAACATGATTAGGAGGGCTAGATTAATTTTGAATAAGGCCGCTTGAACAGAAAGCCTAGCCACTCCTTGGTTCGATGGGTTAGACCCTGGCCTCATGAAGTCCATGAGAGTCTGTCGTTGCCTTCCAGGGTTCACTTCGTGATCCATTGTAGACTTTTCTATCTCTTCGTCTTCCTCTCGCCAAGCTTTCCTTCGTTCTAATTGTGTGATATCTAGATCTATTGTCTCTGTTGCATAACTCGAATCTCTTATGACTCTTATGTTCATGCAAGAGCACGCTTCCTAAAAATGAACGAAAGAAACTAAAACAAAAATTAAAACTACTCTAACGCTTTAAACTACAGAACTAAATTACCTTCCCCAATAATGGTGCCAAAAACTTGCTTGCAATGTTACATGCGTTAAGTTTTACTATTTATAACCTTGGTAAATTTCGTAAGCAAACAAGTCATTTGCGTAGTACCTAAGGTGTCGATCCCACCAGGAAGGCTAAACTAGTCCTAAAATCTAAGGTCGTCTTAAACTACAATAATTCTAAACAAATAACTAATGTAGAAATTAAATCAATCAACAATCAATTATAAGAAATTAAAGTGCCGACGTGTAAACAAAATAGCAATGACACAACACAATCCGAAATTGACCTAGAAATCACCAAGTAAGAGAAAGGGGATTTTGATTTGAAATTAATGGAAACCTAACTAATTATGCAATCACTGACTTAACGAGTCTAAACGGTCCTAGGGTGAATTACTCTCTCTCGAGTTATAATTTTTAACCTTAATTGATGATCCCTAATTTAAATTATAGAATTGCGATCTCTCGATTCGTAATTGGCCCAAAACCTAAATTAGTTCTAAGTTGTCCATTAATCTACCAGGAACTTGTGCTCGATCTTTTGTTACACAATTTTACCTGTTTGATTCAATTATTAACCTGTCAATTCACCTAACTCTCGCTAGCCTAATTGATTATTTTTACCCAGCTCACCTTCTTAGTTTATTGCCAAGTTATTAAGAGCATAATTGAAATCACAATTAAATCAATAAAAACACAACCAATCAATTTTTATTAATCTCAAAAATCAATATCCAACGGTGTGTATAAACATAAACTCAACATTTAACACAAATGATTCTCAACACCTATTTCAATCCTATACATGAATTAAACTGAAATAAATGGAAAATATGTTATGAACGGAGTCAGGGAAGTAGCAACAAGGGGAAACCACTTGTTTTGGGAAGTACGTCACATCTAGCTCGTCCTCGTGTCTCTCTTCCTTCGTCTCCTTCCTCAATCTCTTAATTTTTCTCTAGGTTTTCTCTCGAAATTAGCTAAATCAAAGCTGTCTTACACGACTCTCTAGGCTCTCCAAATACTACTACCTCTGACTTATAATGTTTTATTTATACTTTTAAGGCTCTAGGTCAAAATCAAGGTCGAAACGACCTAAACGGTCCAAAATCTTGGCCTGCACCTTAACCTTTTAATGTGTACGATCGTGGCCTGACTTGGAGGCTTTTTGTCCCAATCGTGCCCCATATGCATGATCGTGGCCTGGCTACTGCTGGAACGTCCTTATCTATCATGATCATGGCCTGCTGTGCCATGGGCTATGTCTTTGGCCCAAAACTCTTCAAATCTTCTCCGTTCTTCACCGTTTACCCTGAAACACTAACAAACACATCATGATACCTAAAAAATATAACAATTAAGCTCAAGGACTTATATTAACCCATAAAAAACACTAAAACACTCAAACTAACATAACTAAACCCTAAATGCACACTCAACACTCAAATTCACACTAAATACATAACAAATTAAACCCTAAAACATAACACAATTGACAACTATCATGCATGATTGTGGCCCTTATCCCATGATCATAGCCTGATTACTTTCCTTTTGTCATAATCATGGCAAGGTCCCCCACAATCGTAGGCCTAGTTTTGGAATGTTAATTTCTACTTTGCGTACATGTTGAACCAGATGAGGAAATTCACTCTAAATTGGTGTATTTGGACTTGATAATGGCTTGGAATGAACCTAGATTGTTAATTGATTAATTGGTTAAGATCTTGAAAAGTTTAGGTTGTCAATTGAAGTCATAACTTAAAGAATAGATTCTTTTGATATCTATGTATCCAAATCTGGACATTATGAGTTATCAATGGAAAAACTGTATTGATCTAGGCTTATTTATGTTAAATAAAGTGTAGAACTTGAGAGGGGGGTGAATCAAGTTAATATTAAAAATTACAATTTTCAACAATAACACTTTATTTTGAAAGATGAATCGAACACAAAAATAATACGAAGAAAATAATAGAGAAAAAAGAGAACAAACACAGCGATATATACTAGTTCGGTTTCCAAAGAACCTACTCCAATCCCCAAGTCTCCAAATTGAGTATTCCACTAATTTCAAACTTTCAAGAGTGTTTGAAGAAACTCTTTACAACACCTTTAAATGTCTTTGTAGGATTTCTTCCACCTTACGATGCCAAACACAAGGATTTTACAAATATGAGATACCACACCCTCACAAAGAGTTACTAACTCTTTAGATACAATTTACTCTCAAAGAAAATAGATATACAACTATTTAAAGCTCTAGGTATGACATGTATTACTTCTCTCACAAAAGAAACAGAGTTTTAGTGTAAGAAAATGATGCATAAAAACTTGAGAATATGAAAATCAAAGCTAAAGAGTGAATAGAAGCAATTGGGTGCGTTGGGTGCATCAAATGATGCAGATGAATGGCTATTTATAGAGTTTCAAAAGGATATAGCCGTATACCTCAGCAAGGTATGAAGAACTTGAGTTCCAGAAGCTTGTATTCGAATATCAACGGTAGAAGACAAAAATTTTTTCAATGGAAGGAAATAAACAAATCATTTCTAATTCATTTAAAAATATTTCCTTAAAATTCAAACAAATATAAATATCTTTCCATATCTTTTAAAAACGAATTAAACACCTTCCTTAAAATTCAAAACTTAAAAAATCTTTCCAAAATAAATTAAAATCTGAAAATAATATTTATGGATATGATTAATTTTTCAAAAATTAAATACTTTAAAGATATTTTTAAAAAAAACTTTACTTTATATATTTTGAAAAATAAAATCTTACAATATATTTGAATGTATGAAAACTTATTTAAATATAATAATTTGATTTTAATGCATGGAAAAAATAATGATTTTGACTTTTGTGAGAGACTTAAATTTGTGTCATACTTACATAAATATCCTAATACCTAGACTAAATATATTTAGTCTTCTTTTGGTCCTTGAACTTTTGTTGGTTGACATTATCAAAACCTTAAACACGGAAACGTAAAACATATACATGAACATGCTTTCTAATAATTTCCCTATTTTTGATAATGACAAATGTTTGTGATTATATATATATATATATATATATATATATATATGAAAAACGTTTGTGAAAACCTTCCCCCTAAAACTATGCATTCCCCCTTACTTGATGCAAGATTTAGGAAAGGTTAGAAAAACAAGTATTTATCATTGTAATAAGCATTAAGCATTAAGCATAACTATTTATACCATATAAGCAACCAATATATCTTCACAAAAGTTATATCTTCCCCCTTTTTGGCATTATCAAACAAATGGGTGAAAAAGGAGAGAACAAAAATACAGATAATGAACATACTTTCATAAAAAATTCAATAAGATTATCTAAAATAATATCTAATTAATAATAACATCTAATGCAATGAGATTTTGAATTCCTAGGGAGAAAGAATATGAAGGATGAAAAAAAAGGAATGAGAAGGAGAATGAAAACCTAGAAATCGTTAAAAGGGGTTTGCTGAAATTCGTTGTATATTGGAATATCTTATTTTTGGATTTTGCACTTATAAAGTATCTGAAAGAAAACATTAGGGGAGCCTCTGATGTTCATGTCAGTATCAATAAAAAAAACGCATGCAAGACATTTATGATAAGCTAATAATTCCAAGTGCATTTCTAATGCACAAAAAGCTTTCCCTTTCCATTGGCTTTGTGAAAATATCGACCAATTGGCTTTGAGTTTCAATGAACTCAATAGAGACATCACCTTTTTGGACATGGTCTCTAATGAAATGATGCCTAATCTCAATGTGCTTTGCTCTTGAATGAAGAACGGGGTTCTTCATCAAGCAAATGACACTTTTGTTGTCACACTTTATGGGAATGTGGTCAAGTTTAAGGCCAAAATCCACTAATTGTTGTTTCATCCACAATATTTGGGCACAACAACTACTGGAAGCCATATATTTGGCTTCGGCGGCGGACAAAGCAACACTAACTTGTAAGACTATGCCATGAAATAAGTGAGCAACTAAAGAGGTGGCAAGTTCCACTTGTGCTTTTATGATCCATTTTGCAACCCGAAAAATTAGAATCGGAATAACCAATAAGGGTGCACGTAGAACCTTTTGGGTACCATAGCCCAACAGAGGGTGTCCCAACAAGATACTTTAGGATACGTTTGACGGCGGTCAAATGTGATTCCTTGGGGCAAGCATGGAATCTAGCACACATCTAAATACTGAACATTATATCTGGTCTATTTGCGGTTAAATAAAGGAGTGAGCCAATCATACCTCGGTATCGTTTGACATCAACATCCTTACCTTTCTCATCTTTGTCAAGGTAGCAGGAGGTACTCATTGGGGTATCCATTGCTTTCGCATCGCTCATATCAAACTTCTTAAGAAGTTCTTTACAATATTTGGCTTGACAAATGAACGTCCCCTCCTTTAATTGTTGGATTTGAAGGCCAAGAAAGAAGTTTAATTCTCCCATCATTGACATTTCAAATTCCATAGTCATAGTGTCAGCAAAATCCTTGCACAAAGAGTTATTAGTAGCACCAAATATAATATCATTTACATAAACTTGTACTAATAGGATGACATGCTTATGAGTTTTTATGAAAAGTGTTGTATCGACTTTTCCTCTACTAAATTCATTTTCCATAAGGAATTTGCTTAGCCTTTCATACCAAGCTCTTGGAGCTTGTTTAAAACCATAGAGGGCTTTCTTAAGCTTGAAAACATGGTTGGGATTTTCAAAATCCTCAAAACCTGGAGGTTGTTCGACATAAACCTCCTCTTGAATAAAACCGTTCAAAAATGTACTTTTAACATCCATTTGAAACAACTTAAAATCCATGATAGAAGCATATGCGAGCAACAACCTAATAGCTTCTAGTCTAGCTACAGGTGCATAAGTTTCATCAAAATCTATACCTTCTTATTGATTATAACCTTTAGCTACAAGTTTAGCCTTATTTCTAGTTATAATACCATTCTTATCTAATTTATTCCTAAAATCCCATTTAGTGCCAATAATCGTGTGATCACTTGGTCTTGGAACTAAGGTCCAAACATCATTACGTTTAAATTGATTA
>JAOQMS010104388.1:0-18057 GCA_027563885.1 Erythroxylum longipes | reverse complement strand
AAAATTTCTAGTTCATAACATTCCAGCAGACTTCTACACTTTCATCCTATCAATCATTTTCAAAATAAGTCAGATAGCTCTAAGTTTTTATGGATAGAAATAAAATTTTTTTTAGGAATCCATTGATCTAAGTTTCAAGTCATTTGGACTTCGGATGAAAAAGTTATAGCTAAAAGACTTAAGGTTGTTCAATGAAATTCTCAACCACCACCTTTTCTCTCTCTAAAACGCAAACTTCATCTTCCTCACTGAATTGCACTGCTATTCTTCTTCTTTTATTTCCTTCCGTTCATGCCATTTTTCACTCACAACCAGCCATTTTCAGACAATACCCTTCTAATAAAATGTTCCTCTATGTCTGAAGTTTCTAATGCCATCAAATGCACTCATTTTGATCTAATATCGTGCAAGTTATGATCAAAATACTTCATACTGCTCCTATCTCCATAGAGTTCTACTCTCAACTTCAAGCTAACTTTCAGAGCTCTTATGGACAGAATTTCAATCTGACTTCTTTAAGAAAGTTGTAGACTTATGTTTCTAGTTTCATATGAACTAAACATCAACTTATTTGAAAATATATATCTTAAGATAAGATCAAAATACAGAAGCATGATTCATGAAATTTCTCCAGTTCAAGATTTCAGTACAATTCCTCACTGTGATACAATCACTTTGTTTTTCAAATCAGTTCAGATTATTCTAATTTGTCATAGGGAGGAAAAACAAGAAGTGTATTGGTTCAACTAGCAAGTCATTTGGAGTGTCACAGAAAAAGTTAGCACAAAAAGAATCAAGTTGCTCATACATAGACCTAAACACTAACATCATACATGTATAGTTCTTCTTCTTCTCTCTTCTGTAACTTTTGTTTTCATGAATAGTATCAATCACAAGCCAGAATAGAATTTTGAACTACTTACAAAAGCATTCACCTTCAAGCATGAAAACATCATCTATATTACTCCCCTTTTCAGCTTATTAGCACCAAACAACTCAAAAATCCAAAAGTCACATCAACATCAAAAATCTATATATCCTTCACGCACATTCCTTTTTTTTCTGTATTTATATTTTTGCATGTTTGTTTTGTAATATCCAACAACAACCTCATTTCATCATAAACTTCTCATTTTATCAGGTCTATAACATGACCTCACCCAACCCATTTTCCTTATCTTTAAACTCACTTCAGATCATGTCAAAAAAAATACTCACCATTATTCCCGCATATCCACAGTAAACAAAACAGAGCATATATACTCATTTCTACACTTATTTCCAGTTACTCCAAACCAATTCAATCAAATTCAAACATCATAAAAAATCACCTACTTGATCTAGCTATCCTTCCCAGTAGTAAGAGTGAATCAATGACACCCAATAAGAATGACAAGTCGATATTCGGTGATGGACAAGAAACAAAGAAAGAGTTCTCTGTTGAATGCTTTCGGTGAAGAACAAAAGTTACAGTATTGCTTCCTAACCAAAGCATGCTCTACGTGTGCTCTATAATTCATAGCCACATGTCACCATGCATGTAAGCCATATGTCACCATACATGTAAGCCATTTGTCACAATTTAATCAGTCCATGTGTTACACTAGAATTGGTCCATTTATCAATATTTTTTTAGTCCACAAATACTCCAAATTTTCGAAAATTGCCTAAAATTCACCAAAAATTCCGAAATAATACTAATAGTCTCCAAATAAATTTTGTAACACAATTACTCCAAAATCCACACTTTAATCACATTAAAAAAAATAAAAATCACTTATACCCAGAAAAATGTCATGAATGCATGTGCAATTATTTGTATATGTGAAAAATCAATAATATCGTGTGCATGTATGTCACATTAACTTATGCATGACGTGCATTTTCCTAATTTTACAATATTTTCTTATAAATTACTATTCTAGCCTTAACATGGGTATCGAGATGTTACAAGTTTCTAGTCCTTAAAATTCGTATAATAATGACAAATTAATCATTAGAGTAATTAATTTTAATATGTTATTATAACAAGAAATAGTTATCATTAATTTGTTACGTTTATATTGATAATAACCTTTGTAACAAAAAAATGATTATTAAGTGACAACAAAATTTCTTATCATAAAAATTAGAATAGTAGTGACCATAGTGATAGTTTCATTTTTGTGACAATATTAAGTAGAAAGTAATTAATTGAATTTTTATCGACAAAATTTTTCATCACAAAAAGTAAAATATCGTGTGACGATAAATTGTTTCGTCACAACAAGACAAAAATATTAGTGACCAAACTATATTTGGTCACAACAAATAGAAAATATTAGTGACCAATATATGTTTTGTCAAAATTACAATTCATTCCCTCCAAAATTACTTTGGCACCAAATTGCATATGCTTTTAGTGACAGAACTTAGTGATAAAAGAAAATTTGACACTATTAATATATTAATAAGGACAATTTAATTGTGAAGATACTAAATTGTCACAATTACTATTATATTAGTAACAAAAAAATTATCACAGTTAATCCAAACAATAGTGTCAATCAATTGTTTTATCAGAAAAAACATAATATTTGTGATGCAATGATAGTTAGTCACAAAAAAGTTGTCACTAAATTACAAATAGTAGTGACCATAGTGATAGTTTTGTTTTTGTGACAATATTAAGTAGACATTAACTAATTGAATTTTTATTGACAAAAGTTTTCGTCACAAAAAGTAAAATATCGTGTGACGATAAACTGTTTCGTCACAGCAAGACTAAAATATTAGTGACCAAACTATGTTTTGTCATAATAAATAGAAAATATTAGTGACCAACATATGTTTTGTCATAATTACAATTCATTCCCACTAAAATTACTTTGACGTCAAATTGCATATGTTTTTAGTGACATAACTTAATGACAAAACAAAATTTGACATTGTTAATATATTAATAGTGACAATTTAGTTGTGAAAAATACTAAATTGTCATAATTATCGTTGTATTAATGACAAAAAAATCATCACAATTAATCTAAACAATAGTGTCAATCAATTGTTTTTTTACAAAAAACCTTATATTTATGACGAAATGATAATTAGTCACAAAAGGTTCTTATTAAATGTCTTAACTCTTGTAGTGTTTGAATATGCTTTTGACCATACCAAGTCATACCATCTCATTATAGGTTTAAGGATCCAAAATAAGTTTCTACATGACATGTTTGAGAATTATCTTGATTTTGTATATATCTACACTACTGTGTCTTCCTTTACAAGAGTTAGATTAATGTTAAAAAGATGAGATTGTGTATTTTCCTCAGTTACCATCCTGGAAATCATATTCTTATTAGATACAACTTGGTATACTATTGCATCCATATGATAGGTATTCATTGGAGCATATAGGAGCAGGTTGATTATCTATAAGACCTTATATAGACCACTTCCAAAAGGAGATATTTCTTTCATCTCTAATTTTACATAAAAAATATTGCTTGATTCTTTCCTTTAATTTCAATATATATATTGCACGGTGGCAGAAGCTCTTCTAAGGCTTTAATGATCTAGATATTGGAGTTTTTAATGAAGTGGCATTTAACCTACTTAACTTCTAGTGAACTTCTATTCTTGATGAGTATCTGTAATTTCTTAGCTAGCATTGTCAAGTTTACGACTTTTAAAGGGATTAAGCCCGATCCTCCTTGGTTTTATGAGGTGCACACCTCTCTCTATTTGACTTTTACCTTGTTTCTATTACCATTACTTACATTCCATAAAAACTTCCTAAGAAGTTTATTAATTGATTTAATTACAAAGCTGGTAGAACTAGATAAGATTCCTAATAGATGTTTATATAATTCAAAACTAAATAGTTGAGCCTTGCTTGTCATAGATAATGATTTGGAACTTTAACTTTATCTTTGATGTGATTTTATCCTATAAAGGTTTGAACTTTGAATAGAAAGACCTAGTGGAATTTACATGAATATTTAGATAAGTAAATGGGAGCTTATGGTGTTTTAAACTTATTATGATTATGAACCATTAGACATTTTGGGAAGCATTTATTGAGGGAAACATCCAACTCTTTTCTTTTTTAACCTACAACCTTAAAATCTTACTGAAGATATTTAAGGAAGTCATGAGAGTGGATATTGAGTGATGATTACACCTTTATAGAGGGAGCAGATCTTCAAAAAAATATAGGCTAAGGATTCCACTCTTTTTGCATCTAGAATGATGTTTAAAGAGCCTACCTATCTCAATATTTCGTACTAATATCTTATTGAAAACCTCCATTATAATAGAAAAAGATATGGTGAGATAGAACCCCCCTATTTTAAACCCTTCAATACTTTGATCATTTTAAAAGGTTCTTTATTAACCAGAATATTGAATGAAACCCTAGTGATGTATAGTTCTATCCACTCAATAAATATTCCTGGAAAACCATATGCTTTTAGATAATTGATGATGAATTTCTAATCCATAAAATCATATGCTTTTTGGAAATACAATTTTAGAGTGCAATTCCTGCTTCATCTCTTCCTTGAGTAATTTTTTAGAGGTTCCCTTATAAGTAAGATATTGTCTCCAACTTATCTTCTTGTGATATAAGCTCCTTGTTGAAATCCTATATATGCTAGCAATACCTTTCTCAGCCTCTCAGTTAGGATTTTTTAAGATCAATTTATAAATAGTGCTGCAATAGGCCATAGAGAGAAGGTCTTTGATTGAATTCTGTTGATGCCTTTAGGAATTTAGCAAATATATGTCTTGTTAATCTCCTTCAGTAGCTTCCTTTCATTAAAGAATTCTTCCATTGCTTCTATCACCAGAGTTCCAGTGAGGTTCCAAGTTTTTTGGTAGAAGATGATGTTCATACCATTAAGTCCTAGAGCCTTCACGGGACTTAAAATCTTGACAACATTCTCGATCTCTAGTCTAGATATAATTTTAGACAATATCTCAATCTCATCAGGAGAAAGGTGATCTTGTATTACCCTCTAATAGATTGACATGAAGAGTTGATATTGAATGGAGCTTCATGAGTGCCTTTAAATTAATCCTCCACTTATGTTTTTAGATCTTCTTGAGATGTGAGAAGTTTATAATCCTTTTGGAGTGAGATTATCCTATTTATTGAATTCCTTATAACTACCTTCTTGTGAAAGTAAGTGGTATTCTTCTCTCCCTCAGTTGTCCACATCTCCCTTGATCGTGGCTTTATAATAGCGTTCTCAACTTTCAAAGCTTGGGAATATTTACGTAAAGCCTATTTTTCAAGATCTTGAAAAATGGGGTTAGTAGGATTAATGTAAATGTTAAATTGTACCTTGTTTAAGAGTTGTTTAAATAGGCTTAAAGACTAATGAATGTTGCCAATTCTCTTTTTTTTTTAAGGATCTTGAGCTCCTCCTTAACCTTTTCGATTTTCTTACATTTGAACTGCCTGGATCAGTATACTCTTCCACTAATGCCCTTATTTATAGCTAGTTCAAAACTAGTTATCTCACTCAGTGAATTGTTGAATATGAATGGGGACCTTATAGGCTTGTTCATGCAGGTGTACTATAGTGGGAGAGTGATCAAAGACTACCGAGTTAGGAAACATTATGAAATAGTTAAAAGGAATGAAACCACTTTAAATTAGGCATGCTCATATTTAGCTTCCTTATAAGAAACAAATTCCCTCTTTGCTTGTTAGAACATGTTTAAAAGTTGCCATCAGAAGGAAGATCCTCCATCTGAATATCTTTTACACAATGCTTAAGATCACTATAGTAACTCCTCAGACTATTATTTCCCTTTGCTTCTTCAGGATGCAATATAGAATTAAAATCACCTAGAATAAGCCATAAACTTTGGATATTTGAAGATAGTTCCTTTAGCTTATTCCATAGATCTTTTTTTTGGAATCTATTAGTGAGCCATGTATTGTTGTAATGTATGCAGTCCTTTGCTCCATCTTGGGATCGATTTTCATATGAGGCTTATATTTTATGTATGAAATCTCTAATAGCTAACTATTTTATTGGGAAATTTAATCCCCTCATATTTCATGCAATTATTGTCATTGATTTATTGTGGAAGAATTCTTCTTCTTCTCCTTAGAGTATAAAATTTAGCTTGGTTATCTTGTATTACTTGATTTCCATCTTCTTGACATTGAGTCTTGTTGTCTCTACAATTCATATTGTTGGAAGCATCATTAGATGCTTCTATATTTTCATCCTAATTGTTCTATTAGTACTCAACATGTCTTGGATGATTGGATTATCACTATCCTCACTTGCTTCCTTGCTCTTCTGTTGGCTATGGCCTTCATTAGCATCAATATGTTTCCCTTTATTACTGTAGTTTCCATATTCTGCAATATTAGTTAGTTCAAGACAACCACTTATTTTGAAGATTTTGCCTGTTGGCTTCCATATCTTCTTTGAAGAGGCTTTAGGCTTCTAAGTAACTTTTATTACATCCTCCTCAAAGTAGGCACGTCAACGGGTCGGGTTGAGCAGGCCGGGCCATTATTGCCATTCATACCTCAAAGTCTAGGATATCATTAAGCCTCATTCTAAGGATTTTATTTGGTAAATCATTTATCGCTTTAACTAGAACACAACTTCTTGCATAATTTATTCTTTTAATCTCTACTCTAGCCTAATTGCACAAAGACTTACCTAAAAATCTATATTATAACTTAGGCCATTGGTGGTCTAGTATTCAAGTGGGACACTATGTACACACATCCATACTAGTATATTAGTAGATTTGATATCTTCTATTACAATTCCAAGTCTCCAAGTTTGAAGTAGGATGGGCTTGTTTTGAACATGCCAAGGACCCACTTTTGTAACTTTCATGGCACAAGCATTACTTAAGAATCTAAAGAAGAAAATATACTCTTCATTCATCAACACTTTAGTTAATACAAGTTGCTTCTAAATTTTAAGGGCCTATGATTTAATAATAAGGTATGAGGCTCTTTCATCTATAAAATAACCAATGATTGTTGATTCCTTCGCGCAACTTCTTCTTTCAGGACTTCAAGCAAAAGAGATACTATCAACTACCCATTAGCTTTGCTCGGGGGGAGGAAGGGAGAGTAGTGTAGCTTTGGGTCTATATTTTGATCTCCTATAACTTGAAGTCATATACGTCTATCAGAAGTAGATGTTGATTGCTTTAAAGATTGCATAAGAGTTACATATTAAGCAAGGTTACCATAATGTTACTACTAAATATCTTGGATTAGGCTTAAAGGATGTGTTTTATGGGTGAGAAGGGTAGGGTTGTGGGGTGGGAAATTTTCAATATTACATAACATGTTACCTTAAGAGAAATTTACCAGATAAACAGTGGGGTTGGCACAAAATAGTCAGTAAATGAGAAAAGCGAGTGTTGAAGAAGATGAAACAAAAAAGATAATTTAGTGCGTAAGAAGGAGAAGGCAAGATACGTTGAACATGAGTGCAAGGGAGGACTAAAGAGAAGCACTTGAAATTAGAACCAATATATTTAGGTTACTCGAATTTAAAGGGACTATTCCGTTAACTAAGAGTACAATTGTTAAAATTTTCAATCTAAAATAGAAAGTACTCTAGGGTAGTCCTTGTTAACATACAAAAATATTTTATGAAATAAAATTTGAATATTTAAAAGATGATCTTAATACTTATGTTTTATTGTTTATATTCTAAATTTATGAAAGAAATAGTAAATATTGACTGGAGGTTAAACAAGCATATTTATATGCTTAAACAAATTTAAGTTGATTAAAGTTCAACGAAAAGTTCAAAGAAAGTCAAATAAGCATTTGAAGTTTAGAATATAGTAAATATAACTATTCATTAACATGTTTAATGTTTAGTTCTTATTAAAGTTCTTATCCAAACAACTTGTTAAATATTATATATAAAAATGTTTGATTAAATTTAAATAACATATAGTTTGTGAAAGCGTATGATTTAAAGATTATATGACTTTAATTATACGTGATCTGAACTAATTCATTTAAGTAAATTCTCATGATTGTAGCATCTCTATTTTTGATATACCCATTTCCTGAGGTTCTGGCAGTAGAGGAAAAGTGTTAAAGAAACAGATTATCATAGTATTGTTTTGATGGACTGAAAGTTTGAAGAATTGAATAAAGGTGTTGAATTGAAAAATAAGTTATCAAAACTTATGTAGGATGAATACTGATACAAATGCACCGAGAGAAAGGAGAAAACTTCATCGTGTCGAGGGAGTTAGAAATTCAATGGAGCCCTGCCAAAAGAGCACACGTTGAATTGTAAGTTTTTATAATAAAAATTTTATAAATTAATAATATTAAAATTAAGAATTAATTCAACTTATTAAGTTTAGATTATAAAATTCAATGATTAAAAAATCCAACCATTTTGGCTAGTTTAATCATAAAAACTTTGAACGGTCTAACTTTCTGGTTTGATTTTCTTTAATAATTTTTTGTTAGAAATCGATCAATTTATTAATTAATCGGTCAATTTTTATAAATTAATAAGTTTTAATAAATAAAAATAAATCAATTAATTTTTATTTAATAATCTCTTTTTTTAATTAAATTTTAAATTCTTCGATGGTAATAAACATATCTTTTAATCATATTTTAAAATTTAATTAATCTCTAACCAATTTTATGACGATCTAATATTAGTTGAACTTTTTAAACCTTAAATTTCTTATCTTACTGGTTTAATTTCCGGTTCGGTTTTTAAAACATTGATAAAATTTTATTAAATATTACAACTTACTCATTTATATAGTTGTTACATAATATGATTATAAACAGTTTGAAATTACTTATATGTATCAAATTAAAATATTTCGTTCTTTTACTTTAGAAAGTACATCAAAATTTCTCATCACCATAGGATAATAAATCAATGAAATCCGTCAAAACTGCAAGTTTCCAACATATATCACGATGCCTATGGAGTATCTTGCTTCTTTCTTTTGAGGTATTGTTATAGAACAGAGATGAAAGTTGGATTATTAGATTAACTGTAGGGAGGGGGAAAAGCCCTTGACATTGGGTCGAAAAGCTTAAAGAAGATTCTCAGTTGAATGAGAAGCGACGAGTATACGAAACTGAGTCCATTATGCCGTCGGGTTACAGGAGACATCGAGAGGACTAAAGTAAAGATACAAAGGCCCAAAGTGAAAGTAGGGAGATAAATATAATTGAATACTTATTAAATGAATAGACACACACACACACCACATATTTTTGTATTTTAGGAGTGCTACAACTCATTCATACATTTTTTCTAATTTTTAAGTGTTAGATATTTTAATATCCTATTTTTATAATATTTGAAAGTATGAGTCACACTATATTAAAGGTTTACAATTATTTGCGTCAAGTTCAAATTATTGATTTACTAAATATTTTAGTTGAATATGTATAGTCGTCAAAATTATTCAATTGGAGATGGTTGAGAAAGGTAAGCTTCTTCTTCAAATTGATCCATTTATGTCTCCATGTTATTTTAACCTTAAATTGTTAGAAAAAAGATTTTAACAAATACTTACATATTTACATTAAAAATAAAACAAGAGTATTCTTACAATAAAACTTTTTTTCCCCCTATCTTATATAGAATGAAAAATTAAATGACTATTTATATTGCTAATAAAGGATTCTATACCATTTAACTTTAAGCCACTTAATGTTAGAATACAAAGAGAGAAATACCTCTAATGACATAATAAAATCTACATAATAGAAAAAGATTGACTATTCTATATTTACTTTGTTATAACCGTCTTTAGCTCTAAATTACTCAAAGTTAGATTCATCTAAATCTAGAAACATTATGCTTTAAAATAAAATTTAACTCAATACATATTTTTCTATTCAACTACTCCTTCAAAATTGCAACAAAATTTTAAAGTTCAAGTTTAGTTCTAACACCCCTCTATAAACTTTTATTTTTTTAATAATTCCATGTATTATTCATAATTTTTTGAAAAATATTATACTTATGGGGCTTAGTAAAAATGTTAGCAACTTGATCATAGGACTTTACAAACTCCAAGTTAATCTCTTTCTTAGCATGCATTCTCAAATAAAATGAAACGTTTTGTTAATATGCTAAAACACTGGATTCTTTATTAAGGCTTGAGCAGATTCATTGTCAATCATGAGTTTTGTTACTTTAATTTACTATAAATAAAGCTCTTTCATTAACATTCTCAACCAAATAGTGTGACAAAAATTGGAAGTACCCATATCCGCGAAATACTTCCATTCATGTATAGAGAATGTAACTATGAGTCGTGTCTTTGAATACCAAGAGATTTTATTTTATCCCAAAAAGAAAACCAGCTCACTAGTACTTTTTCTATGATTAAGATCTTCGGTACAATCACTATAACAAAAACCAATTAAATTACATCTTTTGGAACATGAGTAAAAGGCGCCATAGTTAATTGTACCTTTGAGATATCAAAGAATTCTTTTAGTTGTCTTCAAGTTAACTTTGATGATGTCTTTATAAATTCACTAATAAAAACAATATTGCAAATAAGATATATGGTATTGTGTAAGTCAAATACCTCAAGCTTTCTACAAGACTTTTAAACAAAGTTGGATACATACTCTCTTATCCATCAAACTTGGATAGCTTTATTTCATATTTCATAGGAATGTTAACTAGTTTATTGTCAAACATCTTGAATTTTTTATGCACCTCATTTACATAAGATTCTTGAGACATGAAAATTTCACCCTCCATTTGCTTTACCTTGATTTCCAAATAGTAAGACATTAATCCTGTGTCACTCATCTTAAACTCTTTAAACATTATTAGAGTGTTGTTTAAGAAGATAAGATCGTCCACATAGATAAAAAAAAACCAAGCTCCTGATAGTTATTTAAGTCTATATAATACATTCTTTCATTTTAATACTTTATCTTCTTAGCAAACCACATACCCTATTAATTGCTCAATGTAGGCTTCTTTCTTTAAATAGCCATTTAGGAAAGCGGGCTTAAAATTCAATTGAGGTATTCTCTAATGATTTTATATAGCAAAACACATTAACAAATAGATCATTTTTTAAGTGAGCAACAAGAGCGAATATCTCTTTATAATAAATGCCTAGCTTTTACTTATACCCTTTGCTTTATATATCTCTAATTCACCTTTAACATTTTTTTAATTTTGTACATCCAATTGGCTCTAATGGTAAAATGACCTCTTGTAAGAGAAATAAGTTCTTCTTGATGGCTTGAATTTCTTCATTCATTGCATGAATCCACTTCTCATTCTTGCCAACATCTTTAAAATTCAAAAACTTAATATTTGCACATAAGCAAAACAAGTTAGGATTATCAAAAAATTCATCAAGTTTTTAACATCCTTGAGTTCCCATATTTATTAGTGAAGATGTGGATGATGATGCTTGAGATGATGGGGTTGGAGAAGAAAAATCATGTTCAACTTCTTGAATAACCTCCTTTTCTTCTTCATTTTCAAAATATGAAAGGAAATATGATCCCTCTATTTGAGATATCTAATCTCAAGATATTTTTTCATTAAATTAATCATCTTTACTAACAAAAATCATTCCATTATTTTGGATTGAATGCCTTGTAGTCATTTGAGTTCTCTTCATATCCATTAAAAAAACTTTTTACTTTGATTGTTAAGTTTGGACCTTTATTTCTTTAGAGCATAAACATATGCATAGAGCCAAACATTCTTAAGTATGATGTAGAAGGCTTCACATTGCTCCATAATTCTTTTGGAGTTACATATTTTAAGCTCTTTTTAGTACCACAATTTTGAAAGACAAATCTCATATGCAATAGCTTCAACCTAAAGCTCCTTATGCATCATCTTGTTTTCTAACATAGTTCTCGCTATATTCAAAATTGATCAATTCTTTTTTTTCAGCTACACCATTTTGTTAGGGAGATATAGAAATTATAAGATGATGGTGAATTCCATGTAGCTTACAAAATTTCTTAAATTCATTAGAAGTAAATTCTTAACCTTTATTAATTCTTAAAAACTTAATCTTAAAATCACTTTCTTTTTTCAATTAAAACTTTGAACATTTTAAAAACATTAAAAAGCTTCAGAATTATACTTACAAAAACTTCACCCATGCCTTTCTACTGTAGTCATTGATGAAGATAATAAAGTAAAAGCTTTTAACAAAAAGATGAAGGATTGATGGGATCATAAACATCTATATAACCAAGTTGGAGTGACTTAGTAGCTCTTGCAACTAACTAGTTAGGAAAACTTTTTTTTGAATGCTTTCTAAGTAAGCTTGCCTTACATAGTTCTTCAAGATCACCTATACTTGAAATGCCTCTAAACATATTCTTCTCTCCTAAAAGTTTGAGTACATTAAAATTCAAATGTTCATACCTCATATGCCATATCCATGAAAGATCATTGATACTAATCTTCAAGCATATGGCTTTTGTATTGTGCAAGTTCAATAAAAAACTTCTTATTGCTAGCTATAATCACCTTGGAATTAAGATCATTATCATTATTTGAATGCTAAAGAGTATGATTCTCTATATGAATTTGAAAACAATTCCCTAAAATTTAACCAATGCTTAACATATTATGTTAGTTTTAGAATAAAGCAAACATTAAAGAGAAGCTTATGACCACCTACTTTTGCCTTATGCAAAATAATACCTTTTTTTATCTCTACTATTTTTTTGAAAGATAAAATTTGTATTAATGAAAGCTCTAAAGGAGATACAAAGTTGCAAAGCCTTAAAGTATAAGTAGGATCAAGAGAATGTTTAACTAATTTATACTAAATTGAAATAAGAAAAAGCTACAGAAGGAAACCAATATACCAATTAGCTATAATCATAAGGAGCATAAGTTTTGAGGTGAGCTTGAAATGTTAATCATTTAAGTGAGAAGTGAAAGCAGATAAGTGCCATCTAGCCATTTACATTGGCCTGTGGTAATGGTAAGTGAATGAAGAGTGCCCTGATACTTTGTAAAGAGGTCCAGATGTATTGAAAAGGGAGCTATAACTCTAAATAAAAATAAGAAGCATAAAATTTGATCAAGTTAGTCTCCATTTAGAGGACAAAGTTGAGGAAGTTAGACTAGTATCAATATTTAACAATGTAACTCCTTTTATCCATTTTTTTGTATCCTAATAGAAAATTATCCTCTTCTAAGCATTGTTATTGAATATGGACTCATTTTTTCCCTTCCACATTGTATGGATAGTAGCATATAGAGAAATCTTCATGAAGATATAATCCTCATCATTCATGTTGAGCTTTTTAAATGATTAAGAGATTAGTTGATCATGACCCTCCACATTGCATATATAATCATTCAGTATTTAAATGGAAAATCAGAGTACCTTGGAGACTTAGTATTTGAAGTAAAGATTGTCCCTACTCTCTTTCTTATTATTTAATAACTTATATATATTTGAAAGAGGTAATGAGCTCTTAACTATGTCAAGTGTGGACTTGTTCCTAATGTCAAGCAACCATATAAAAGAAACCTTAAGATGATTTTTTTTTTTGTACAAAAAAAGATTCCTCTAGGGAACCTGAGGGGTAAGATCTTTGAATACTTGTTACCTTGGGTTATTGTTAAAAATACCAGAAGAATGCCTAGACCATTGGATGACATCTCTAACCCTTGCTAATGCATTTAAGAAGAGCTGTATGGGAGATATAATATACATCTAAGTTACAAAGTGTGGATTCAATAAGTTGGACCATTCTTACATAAGAAAGACTCATGCTAGCACAAGGACCTATTCTCTTATGAAATGAGTCAAGTGAATAGAAAATGGTCTAGAAATCAATATAATTTGGTCTTTTGGTTGTACTAAAAATCTCAAGGTATCTAAAAGGAAAATTCACCAATCTTAAACCAAATATTGAAGCAAGGTTGTCAAGGTTGAGATCTCATTACATCTGAAACAAGAATAAAGCTTTTATCCCCACTAGATTTCAAACCAAAAATCTTATAAAGGTTCTTAAGGAAATTTATGATAGTCCCTATAAAAAAGTAACAAGTCATATACATTTATGATGAAAGTTGAATTATTGGTCTCTCTTAATGTTAAAGCTTGTTAATATAGAAAGTACTTCAATTTCCAATCTTACACTCATAAGTTAGTTCATAATTCACCAAGATGCTAAAGGAAGCTGTTGAAATACATTGTTCAACTTAAGCTAAAAATAATTAGGGATAACTAATGGCTTTAGTAGTTTATAAAATGAAATTCCAACTAATAATATTGAATTACTTATGAAAATTATTTTCATTGCACAACAAGGATTAAATCTCTTTCTTTGGTGATTGTATGTATATTTTAAGTTTTTTTTAAACCACAAGTGCACAGTATAGTTATAACTAGTATCAATAAGTACATGTTGATCCTACAAGGATTACAAGTACTAGTAATAGCCTCTTTTATTTTATCTAACTGATAAATTAAATGATGGTCTAATTTAAAAATAAACTAAAGTAAAATTCAATGCAACAATAAACAAGAACACAGATAACACAACAATTAATCAATACCAAATAGTTAGTACCTAGGTAAGGAATCCCCTTAAGATCTCTTGAGCATTCACTTTTTATCATACAATTCAATTATTGATCATTAAACTGTGGAAAATCTTATCTTACATTGATATCTTTCTTAATACTATTAACAACTAATCCTTGGTTAATTAACTAAAACCCCTTTCTAGTTAGCTAAGATCGCATTACTCAATTTGTGAATCTCATTATAAGGTTTGACCCAAATCTAGAGGATTTATATTGACCTATCTTTAGGTTTTCCTGCAACTCCTTTCAATTATGGTAGATCTATTTACAAAAAAGGATTTCTCAATCTTAATCATATTTCAAACATTGAACTAATATCCCAAACATATTAATTCAAGAATAAAAATGTATAGTTGAATCTCAATGAATCAATCAATCAAATTGCATTAAATAAAAAACCAAATCACATTATCCATCCCTACTTAGGGTTAATTATAACTAGGCACTAAACAAACTTAGTTCCAAAACATAAAAAATGAAATAGACAACAAAATTTCAGAAGAAGCATCAAAAAGAAAAGAATCTATAATCTATAATCTATAATCTATAATCTATAATCTATATCCCTTTTTCTCTAATCCTTTTGAAACTTTGATGAAAAGCTGCCCTCTATCGGATTTCTTAAGTAATTTTCCTGTTTCCTCCTCATAGGTTCATTATTGCGTCTCTTACTCTAAATTTGGTCTCTAACTTTGACTTTAATTGCCCCCTTTCATCTCCTTTTCATATATATATATATATATAGATTATAAACAATCAGTCACTTTATATATCTCAAAAATATCTTCAAATTGCCACCTTATATGTTTACATGTCTTAACACAAGCATAAGATATCGCTATCTATGATGCATACAAGGGCGTGTATCTTTACAAGGGCAAAAATAACGGCTTTGAATCTTACATGTTCATAGCCTCTTATACGATCCTTTACACGGTTGTATATAATACTCACATAGGCGTGTATCTCCAAAATAACTCAAATTCTTTTTTGTTTTATGCCCCAATTTCACCTAAATTCTTCTCCTTCTGATCTGTAAAAGCCAATTGATACTTAAAAACACACTAGAAAAAATATAAGTACAAAAAATAACATAAAACTCTCAAATAAAAAACAAAACTCACTATATTTGGGCATAAAAACATAATTTATTAAACATTTATCAAACATCCTTATACTTAAGTTTTTGATTATACTCAAGCAAATCATAATAAAAATCTCAAACTCGAAAAATCCATCACTTATTAACCTTAACATGTCCAGTCACCCCTAAATCATCATATCATATTAATCACATTAATATACAATTAGACTCAAGTTATCCTAAAACTAGCTTTCATAAGTCAATATCAATAGAAATCACATTGACAATCTTTCTAAAATAAAAAGCACAAATTTTCTACCCTCACAAAG
Source organism: Erythroxylum longipes (assembly GCA_027563885.1). Taxonomy (NCBI): domain Eukaryota; kingdom Viridiplantae; phylum Streptophyta; class Magnoliopsida; order Malpighiales; family Erythroxylaceae; genus Erythroxylum; species Erythroxylum longipes. Next base: position 2,056 of record JAOQMS010104388.1, on the reverse strand, counting down.
TCTCAAATTATTATATAGAAGGATTTTTAACCATAAGCTTGCATTAAAATCATATCTCCACCACTAATAGATAAACTAGAAACAGTAAATCAAAAGTTCTTTCAAACATGGTATATCAAAACTTTTTTTTAAATGCTCTTAAAACAAAATTTTCAACTTTTGAACTTCTTTGACCAAATTAGGAGAGAATATAAAATTTTAATAATTTTCAACTTTTGAACTTCTTCAAGCAAATTAGGAGAGAACATAAAATTATAACAAGGAAGCACGCGATAAGAGACAAATAAACATTTACCATGCACTATTAATTATAGAAATATCGAACCCTTTTCTTTAGAATGCTTTTATATAACTCAAGTTTCAAGCAATCAAGTAACCACAAATTCCTTCGAGGTTCAAAAATAATGAAAGGATTTAAGAAAAATAAGGTAAAGGCTATCAATGTAGTTATAATCAATCAAAAGGGCTAAGTCTCAAAAGCGGTTACTTCTAAAACATAAAAATGGGTTAGATAATAATAAAAGAAAATAAGTTAAAGTAAAGGGTCAAATCTATGTGCCTTTATCATATTTAATGCCTTTAGTTTAAAAAATATGTTCTCAACAAGAATAACTAAATTAAGTTGTAAAATCATCCAACTTTATATGATAACACACAACAAAGAATAAAAGGGTATAAATAATGATAGATTTGCTCTTTAGGCTCAAAAGCTTACAAACAGGCTTCATATGTGTAAATAATATGCCATTTTAATTCAAATTAACTATCTCAATCATTACCAAAAAGATGGCTTATAAAAACAAGTATATTCTAACTTCTCTTCTGACTGGCGCATCGTAATGCTAGTTAAAATAAAATAACTAGACTACTACTGTAGCAGTGGTGAGTCTAGGTCGATCTCACTAGGAGTGTTCGGTTAGTCTATGAAATGAAATTAATCGGTATTTAGGAAAATAGGGGGCTTTGGATTTTTGGAATAAGAAAATAAATTGAATCTAACTAATAAAAACAAATTAAAGAAAATATGCAAAAATTGGTAAAATTGGAGAATTCGGTAGGGATCCGGTTCTTTGGTTTAATTTCAACCTACACCCTAATTAAGTATATTTCATTGATTTGTTGTTCTCAAACCTCTTCTAGAAACTATTAATCGTGGGTTAATTAATCAACCTAAGTTTTCCCTTAGGTTTTGTTTAATCAAGATACGATTGTTGATTAAACCTAACCACCAAATAACCTAAGATACGATCACTAGATTTAATTAGACAATAGCATTAAGAATTAGGAAAACCGATTAATTAAGGGAACAATCACATATGATGCGTCACTTAACTTAAGTCATGTCATCCCTAATGATTACGAATCATTAGTCATTACACATGAATTTCAATATAACAATTATGAATTATATCAAAATTTTAGCAATGGGTATGCAATCAAACGATTCAATAAACGCATTAAAATCATCATTATTAATACCCAGTCTAATAAACACAAGATAACATAATCAATTCCTAATGAGAGAAAAAATAACAAAAACAATCAAAAAAATAACTTAATCAGGGCTGTCGGAGTTGATGTCGCCTCCGAACTGACTTTGGGATATTTAGCCTTTCGTAGGTCTCATAAGAAAAAAGCTTAAGGGTGTGCTTGTTTAGTGGGTATGAAAAAAGAGGAATGAGTATGGAATGAAAAATTGAGTTTGGTAAGGGGATATGATTATAGGATTATTATTTTGATTACCCACTTTTGGGTAATACCACATTCCTCTCCTAATTTAGAAGAATGAGTATCATTGTTATAAAGGAATGGGTTAATTAATTAAAATATAATTAGTTAAAATTAATTACAATATTTTAATTAATGAATACATTATAATTGATTAATTACAATATAATTAATTAATTAATTAAAATATGATAAATTTTTATTTCTCAATAGTTTTACAAACCAACCATTGTCAATGGTAATGGTAATCATTCTTCCTCTTAACCAACCATCATAATTATAATGATAATATCCATTCTCATTCCTCACTATATTCATTCTCATTCCT
>JAOQMS010104379.1:0-18058 GCA_027563885.1 Erythroxylum longipes | reverse complement strand
AGACACTTATATGACTTAAGATAAATGAACGTTAGACATAAGTTATTTGTGACTTACATATTGTTTGGCACATTCATCCAATTATACATGCTTTCATTTGGCATTTCCAGGTAAGTATGACAAATTGTGATTATGATAAATGGTGAATCAGTGAAGATAAATAGCATACGTGAGGGACAAGCAATGGACCCACGTGTAACATTGTTTAAGTTAGGAAGACTCCACTACAGTTTGTAATGATGACAAATGGTGAGTCAGTGGAGATAAATAGTACACGTGAGGGACATAGAATGGACTCACGTATTTTATTGGTTAAGTTAGGAAGAATCTACCATAGTTCCGATCCCTTACTGAAACACTTCACATTGCGATTCTCTCACCTGACCTTCATCACCGAATAGCGATCTAGCAGCTTTTGTGGTACTGATTTCTATTTCAGTGTTAGAATACTTGCTAAGCGAGTAAGTGGTTGTGATGTTGTTTCTACTGTGTAAATAAGCATATGCATGTTTGATATACATATCTGCACTCTATTTTGTAATTTGTTGTGTAGTGGCTCATGATTATGTCGATATGCTTTATAATTTTGTAAACTAACTCTTGTCTATCTTGTGTTTTGTAAATGACTTTATGTATGAACATTTTTTATTTTCGTTGAGATTGATATTCAGTTAGCCTTGCATAGTCAGGTTAAGGGTACCGTGAGTATCCTTAGCCTGGGTATGCGGCGGTTGTCATGTGCCCAATGTGGTTCCTGGTCGTGACATAAATAACCCCATTCCATATGAAATCTACAAAACAAACAACTTAAACTAAGAAAAACTTGCCACTTTTTCTCCCAATCTCTTAGGAAATTGGTGAACACCAATCCTAGGTCAAGATTTCTTCAATTTCTACTCCAAATCTACCAAAAATGGCACCTCTCTTCTTCCTTTTCTCCTTGGCCGAATTTTCCCTCTTTCTCGCTTCTTTTCTTCCTTTCTTTTTGGTTCTCACGAATTCTCCTTTCAAATGAACCAAATTTTGTCTTCTTTTGCCTTTTTATACTACTTTAATACTTTACACATGTCATTTTCTTATTAAACATCTTAAATGACTCATCATAATCTAATTTAATGTTTCTTAAACCATATGGAGTCTTGTAGTTAGTCAATGAATGTGATTCATTTAAAATTTATTAATTAACTCTATTTATGTAAAAAGACCAATTTGTCCTTTCATGGATTACTAGACCTATAAACTAGATTAAATCCCAAAAAATTCCACAGCCGTCTCACCATCAAATTGACCATGAGATATTTTAATTAGGATCAATATTTAGTAATTAGGTGCCTTAAAATTTTTGAATGGGTTTAAAATCATTAACACCCATTATTTTTCAAAAAGGGTATTTTAGTCCAATAATTTTGGATTACCCGAATTCTATTCAAACAACTTCTCTTTTGACCTGTTTCAGTTCCTATAGATTCCAATCCTAATTCTGGAGCTTTTCATCATATTTTGAAATTATTTGGTAACTTTTTGATTGCTCAGAAGAATTTTTGGATTGAACCCAGAAATCACTAAATGTCACTAAAATCATCCTGATTTCATTCAAAAGTATTGCCTAAATCTACAAAGCACATTTCGGGGCGTTTAAAACTCATTCAGACTAATTCCATAGCTTTCCAAAGTTTTCAAAAAAAATTTGAGAAATTTTATAGTTAAGTCCAAAACCGTCTCTGGTCTATTTGTGATCTCCATTATAACCTCAATAATACATTTAAAGTTTAAATTACTCTAGTATACCATAAATAAAACATGCTCTATAACATGCGTGCATAACATATTGCACAGTACAATCAGCGAACTAGGATATCACATAGGTGGTCTCCCTGCCTTCTTAGATTATCTGATCTAAGTTTTATTTCCTTTTCATTTCATTTTTGTTCATTTAATGTATAAGATTGAAATGTATTGTATGATGATGGGTTTTGAATTGTTGACAATGTTCTAACTCTTTCTTCAGGATTTTACTTTGATTTAATGTTAATATCGTCAATTTTGTGTTTTATTGATTGCTTGTTGTGATTAACTTAGATTTTAGCATATTTTGGTAACAAATTGAGAGGGTGATTCAGATAAAAATGATTGGATTAGGTTAACGAGAGTTAGGCGATTCAATAGACCACGTATTTAATCATATCAGTTTTTGTATAGAGAGAGATCCCGTGTGAGATCCTGTAGTTTATTAGAGAGCTTTCAATCTAATTTTAATTATCAGTTGTTTGTTAATTGAGAGATTGCAAATTCCATAATTTAATAAAGGGTTAATGATTTAGGGCTCAAGATTATAACTTGAGAGAGAGTAATTCCCCTAATGATAGTCTAAAATTGACACCCCGATAACATATAATTGGCTAGGTTAGCATTAATGATAGGTAGAATCCTCTCTCTCATAACTTGGTAATTTATCTTGACTAATTTCTGTAGTGACCTTTCGTGTTGCTCAATTTCAATTCTTATTTTGTGTTAAATTCTTGAGTTGAATTTTGCAATCAATTCCCGACTTATACTCTTGTTTCATTTTTAATTTCATTTTATTAATTTTTGAGTCTTAGATAACCTAGGATTAAATTAGTTTACCCTCCTCGTGGGATCAACCCTTCAAACACTACAACTCATGACCCGTGCACTTACGGTAATTGAGAGATATAAATTGTAAGACTTGACAGCTCAATCATATTCATCGTCTTCTCCAATATTGTTTTTAGCTCACAGTTCATAACTTCCACTTGTCTACTTGTTTACGAGTGGTACAGATTAGCTATATGATGGTAGATTCCAAATCTTTTTAAAAGAGTATTGAAAGATTTATCACAGAAATATGCTCCTCTATCATTTATTATGGCTCGTGGCACTTTAAATTGAATGAATAATCGTTTGATAAATTACTGCATTCCTTTGCCATCATTTGTTGAAGTTGCTATCATTGCGACAAATATTCCACTCCAAATAAGATATACTTGTTCCCTATGGAGGATGGGAATGGTCATATGAAGTCACTACCCCATACATTAAATACTTTAACTTCTAGAATGTTAGACAAGAGCATCTCATATCTTTTTAAGATGTTCCCCACTTATTGGAATCTATCACACTATGCCACAAACTTTTAAGCATGCTTGAATAAATTAGGACAATAAAATTCATATTATAATGTTGGTGTTGTCGTCTTATTCACTCCATAATGCCCCGTCTAGCTAATTTCATGACATTACGTCAGTATGTCTGACATCTATTCCTTTAGAACATACTTCTTTAGTAGCCTATCAGCACAAGTTCGATAAAGGATCGGGTCATCCCATAGATTATATGTACACTCAGATAAGAATCTCTTTATTTATTAATACTATAAATTCAAAGGAAGTATACCACAAGCTACAAAGTTTGCTATATTTGCATACCATGGCACCACAAGGCGATCAAGCAATATTAGGGAATCATAAGAGAATCGCTCATTAATGTTGTTGCTTAACTCTAACTCCCCTCCTTCCAAACGTGATAAATAGTCAGCTAGCACATTCACTGCCCCCTTCTTGTCTCTCATCCCTATATCAAACTCTTCTAAGAGTAACACTCATCGAATAAGCCTCGATTTTGCATCTTTCTTGGCAAAGAGACACTTAAGTGCAATATGATCGATAAAGATGATCACCTTAGATCCCAAGAGATACGATCAAAACTTATCATATGTGAATACCACAGCTAGCAACTCCTTCTCAATTATGGTATAATTTAGTTGAGGCCTTGTTAATGTCTTACTCGTGTAATAAATTGCATGAGGTCTTTTATGCTTTTTTTGGCCCAACATACAACCCATAGCTTAGTCGTTAGCATAACACATGACTTCAAATGGTAATGACCAATTTGGTGATGTTAAGATTGATGTTGATATCAATGCCTCCTTTAATCAATTAAATGAAGATAAACAACTATCATCAAAATTAAAAGGCATGTCCTTTACTAATAGATTTGTAATAGTTCTTGCAATTAATGAGAAATCTTTGATAAAATGATGAAAGAATCCTGCATGACCTAAAAATGCTCACATGCCCTTGACATTAATGGTTAGTGGAAGCTTCTCCATGACCTCCGTCTTGTCTCTGTCCACTTCAATTCTTTTGCATGATAGTTTATGTCCCAATACTATGCCCTCATGCAGTGGCACTTTTCCTAATTCAGTACCAGATGTGATTCTTCACATCTTTGGAGTACTCTGTCTAAATTTGTTAGGCACTACTCAAAAGAGTCTCGAAAGACAAAAAAATTGTCCATAATTTCCTCTATCATATCTGAAAAGATAGACATCATGCACCTTTGAAATGTAGCTAGAGCATTGCATAACCCGAAAGGCATTTGCCTATAAACAAATGTTCTATAAGAACATGTAAACGTGGTCTTTTCCTGGTCCTCTAAATATATAAAAATGTGGTTGGAGCCTGAATAACCATCTATGAAATAGTAAAATGAATAGCCAGCTAACCTTTTTATCATTTGATCTAAGAATGGAAGATGAAAGTGATCCTTTTTAGTCACTTGGTTAAGTTTGCAATGGTCAATGCAGACTCTCTATCCTGTGAATATTCACGTGGAAGTAATTTCTCCACTTTCACTCTCCATTATAGTCATTCTACCCTTTTTCGGTATGCAATGTACCCAGTTGAACCATTCGTTATCTAATATCAAATATATGATACCCATGTATAAAAGCTTTACTAGTTCCTTTTTAAACACTTCCTTCATTTGGGGGTTTAGTCTCTCACTGCTCTACTTCCTTCTTCTAGGTCTATCTTATGCATGAATACATTTGGGCTTATATCTTGTATTTCAGATATTGGCCATCTTATGGCCTTCATCCACTTTCTAATAATCTTTACCACCTTACTCTCTTACTCCCCATCCAGCTGATTGGAAATAATGATGGGTAGAGTTTGCCCCTTAACTAGGAAGGTATATCTACTGTGTATGGCTAAAGGCTTTAACTCTAGATTTGGTGGTTGATCGCAGGTTTACGTATGCTAAGTTTTACTATTTTTAACCTCGATAATACCACAAAGGCACGGTTCATTCACGTAGTACCTAAGGTATCAATCCCACGAGGAGGTATAATCTAATCCTAAAATCTAAGGCTTGACTAAATTTTGCAATAATTCAAAATAAATAAGCAGAAAATTAATCTATTAAAACATACATAAAACACATAATTGAATCATAATAGATTAATCAAAACAATTACATTAAATAAAAGAATCAAAAATATTGTAGCACAAACTAGGGTTTATCACACCTAGACACTAAAAAGCATTTAGTTACATATGATAACAAACAAAATAAATAGGAAGAAAAACAAATAAAAAACAAATAGTTCATAATTCTAAATCTCCCTTTTTTTCTATCGAATATTATTGCAAGTTTGAGGTTTAATGTTGCAATCTATTGGATCTTTTGATGATTACTTTATATTCTTCACATTCCTAGATAAATATCATCCCTTCTAAACATTCTTCACATCTATAATCGGCTTAAAAAGTATACTCTCTTTAATTGGTCTCCACTCACATCTTTCTATAGTAAATTCTAGGTTTCTGGGAGATACACAGGCGTGTATTAGACTGTGTATATTCCAAAAACTCCAGAATTTGCAAATTTACACAATTTATGGGACTTATAGCATATAACACGACTGTTTATCTCTTATTTGCTTCAAATATTCCTTTTATGTTGTATTTTCATCCAAATTCTTCCCTTTTGGTTCATGAGGGAAATTATTACCTATAAATGAACTTGAAGTGAATTAAATACCAACTATACATTAAAATTACAAAAATTTCAAGAAAAATACATCAAATATGGGTTTATAATTATATTCAAATATGAATATATCATAGAACATCATTTTCTTAGTAAATTTTAAAGAAATTTGAAATGAAGTTGACAAGATTGAGGAATCTAGCTTCATTACCTTATTTCAATTAAAATAAATTGAATATTGTAGGCATATGGAGTCTGAATTTGTTAACTTAACAAATTTAATCAAAATTTAAGTTAATTTGACAGGCCTAAGGAGTTTAGCTATATTAACTCGATAAATTTAGGAGAAAATAAACTAAATATAGTAGACTTATGGAGTCTAGCTCCATTTTTTTAAAATAAACTTCATATAAATTTAAATTGAACTTGACAAGCCTGAGGAGTCTAACTCTATTACTTTAACAAATTCATAAGAAATTTAAAGTAAACCTGACAGGTTTAATGAATCTAGCTTTATTGCTTTGACAAATTCCACAGCAATTAAAATGAACCTATTCATCTTAAAGAGTCAAAATCCATTCCTTGATAAATTTCAACGAATTTGATTGTCATTCTGATATATTTCAACTTGTTATTATTTATAAATGTTTTTGATATTCATGAAAGCAACTATTACCTTAAGACTCTTAGACATAAGAGTCATTTGAATTTTTATGTTAGAGAATTGAAGGGAGTTTTCTCAAGCCTTAGGCCTTTCACTCTGTAACTTTTGTTTATGAACTAAGGAACTAAAAGGACCGCTCTTAAACCTAAGGCTTTTTGTCCTACAAGTTTTTCTTAAGTAAGAGAGTCAAAAAGACTTCTTATAGACCTAAAACTTTTAGGTGTGTAGATTTTTGTTGGTCAAGAAGTTGATGATACTTCTTTAAGATCTGATGCCTTCAAGCCTGCAAGTTTTTATAGCAATGGAGAGACTTCTCTTAGACTTAAGGCCTTTATGCCTAGAAGTTTTTATTCTATATTTGGATGCTCAAGGCACTTCTCCTAAACTTGAGGTTTCAAGCTTGTAGATTTTTATATTAATCTAAAGAGCTGAAAATTCTTCTTATAAGCTTAAGGATTTACACCTATAGGTTTCTCTTGAGCCATTTCTAATGAGATTTCTCTTACTTGAGGCTTTTAGGCCTAGAGATTTTGTTGTGAGTGCTTGAATTTCATTTGAACAAAAATGATAAATACTTTAATAACAATTATGTATTGTATATATAAGCTTTTTATATCAATTATGTCCCATAATTTTGTTTATTTTGATTTTTACTGAAAATTTAAGAAAATTAAAAATTAGAAATTAGAAATCATGTTTTAATAATTTATGCTTATTTTTATTTCATAAAATTTTTAATTAGTTTTATTTTATATGTTATTAATTTCAAAATTTAAGCTTTTACATTTTTAGTTTTTCATTAGATTTTACAAAGTAAATTACTCATTAATCTTGTTTTAATTTGCTTTCAATTGCTTTGAATTTAGGACTTTACATTTTAATTACATGTTAATTATAATTGATTTATATTGGATTTGATTTTTCAATTTTTATGAGTTTATTTAATTCTTAAAATTAATTTCATGTTTAGAATGTGAGTTTGAAAAATCTTAGGAATAACTGGCAAATGAAAATAAATTTTAGGGTTAAAATAAAAAAGTAAGGTTCAAAGGACTAAAATGCAAAAAAAATATTTGGGGCTAAAATTAAAAAATAAATGAATCTAATAATAAATGTGTGGGAGGGGGGGAGAGAGAGAGAGGGATGCACATGCATAAAAGGGAAATTGGATATACTATAGTTTGAGGACAAAAACTAATAGAGATAATATGAGAAAGAACTAGTTGGAAATAGAAAAAAAAAAGAGAAATAGAGAAAAAAGTAAAGGGAATCTAGAGAAAAAGGGGAGCTATGTGAGTAAAATAACAAAGAAAGCATTAGAAAAATGAAAAAGAAGCACCAAAAAACCGGAAAAAATGGTTGGATAAAAAGAATAGTAGAAAAATAAGAAAAAAATGAAAATGGAGGAGATTATGAGAAGCTAAGACAGAAAACAACGTTGAGGAGGACATCGATACGAAGAAAGAGAACAAACCATAAAGAATTAAAAGGGAATAGCTAAAACTTAATGAAACACAAACCAACTTTCTTTGCTTCCAACAAAAATCTTAAATGGCATCAATTTGAATCGAGAGCCATAACCGCCACCCCATACTTATCATTAATCCATTATCTTACAACCCATTACTTAAAAAGCTAGTTTGGAACCTCCATGTCTCACATCAAACATCCACTTTTTTCCTCCCTATTATACATCAATTCTATATAGCTTTAGATGTAGTAGGCATTTTCATTTACTGAGTCCTTGCTCTTCTCTAAGAACAAACAAAGAACTAATGGCTACTTAGAAAGAGTGGCTTAAGTCGGTTCTTGAATCCTAAAGATGATGATTAAAATATTAAAGGTGATGATGATGCTTAAGGAGGCTTGTAGGGGGAGATTTCTATAAAAGGAACTATTTTGGTTAGTGTTTCACTGGTTAGTGTTTTTGTTGGATTTGTAACTATTAGTAATGTTTACAATAACCAGACTAATGTATTCTTAAACAAGTTTATGATTTTATTAAAAGTAGTAGATCAGTTGTTTATGCTTTGTTTGTAGTAGTTAAGATTCCATTAACCATTATAGTCTTCTTTTAACCATGATAGTTGGTCTTCTTTTTGTCTCTTCAATTTGTAGAATTATAGCATCAGTTAGTTAAATGATTATGATAAGTATTGCTTCTAATTGTTAAATATTTTTTCTCATGTTCACATTCTTAAACTAGTTAAGGAAATAAAAGTTTCTTGTAATTGACAAAGCAATCAAAGAAAATGGCTTTAAAGTTGTTAATTTTCTTTATTGGAGACCTTTGGTTCCATTCTCATTCTTCTTTTAACCATAATAGTTGGTCTTCTTTTTGTCTCTTTAATTTGCAATACTATAGTATCAATTAGTGAAATGATTATGATAAGTATTGCCTTCTTAATCGTTAAATATTTTTCTTGTGTTCACATTTTTAAACTAGTTGAAGGAAATAAAAAGATTTTTGTAGTTGACAAAGAGATAAAAAATGGCTTTAAAGTTGTTCTTTTTCTTTGTTGGAGCCCTTTGCTTTTGTACTTATTCTTCTTTTAACAATAATAGTTGCTCTTCTTTTTAGCTCTTTAATTTGTAGTATTATATTATCAATTGATGAAATGAATGTGATAAGTATTGCATTCCTAATTGCCAAATATTTTTCTTATGTTCGCATTCTTAAGTAGAAGGAAATAAAAAAGTTTCTTGTAATTGACAAAGCAATAAGAATGACTTTAAAATTGTTATTTTTCTTTTTTCGAGCCCTTTGATTTCTTTCTCATAATTTATATGGCTTGGCATAAGTTAAATTCATCCACTGTATTGTTAGAAGTTAGTTGAGCTTACTTCCAAAAAAAGGGTTTATGCAACTGCTAACACATTTGGATAGGCTAACATTAAGTTTTCCAGAACTTTGGAAATGAATGGGCAATCAAACATTTTACAATGAACTTCAATATCTCAAGATATTCTATGGAAATAAGAGAGATAAGTCCCCTATTTTATTATTTACAGTATGAAATTTAGAAATTGAATTCCTTTTTTTAAGATTTCAATTATATCTCTTTGCCATTTTATTTATCATTCCAGTGGAAGTCGATAAAGTTAATGTTAAACTAATGCTCTAAGGGCAATCACCTTTAGCACTTTTGTACTGACCTTGTTTAGATTAATAAAGTGAAAGGCATTTTTTCATTAACTTGATATTCGTTTATATATGAATTGATATTGATCTTAAATCGAATTAATGAAGTCAATGATACAAAACATAGTATGAAGGAAATCATGATGAGATTATGATAATGAGATTCCTATCATGTGTAATTATGTTAGTATCTAAATAATCCCTAGTTATAGGATTAATAAGATATGACATTATTAATCCAGATAGACTAGCATAAGTTATATTCATTAATTTGATCAAATAGTGGATCTCACAAACTATAAGCATGAGTGTTTAGAGTTAACATATGGATGCTTACTAAGGACAGTAAGTAAATCGGATGACCAATGAGATTATCATATGGATGATATATTAAATGTCAATGATTAATCTCATTATAGCAATGGTGCAAGTATCCTTAGACTTGAGGCACTTAAGGCTATCTGGGATACTAATCCTGTGCTTTAACATCATTCTTTGTTACCTCAAGATGAGGTCGCTCTTAGGGTGGTGATTAGGTACAGCTATTAGTATTTGAAGGTAATTAGGTAGCCAATAAAGGATTTACCACCCCTGATAAAAGGAGAGGATACTTAGGGCCTCTTTTCGGAGTCATTACTCAGGAGTCTCTAGCCAGAACAGTTATGTGTCATGAAGAGAGTCTTCAATGACACATAGAGTAATGAGATTATAGGATAAGAACTAACATCACTTGGAATAGATGTGATGTAGTCAGTCTAGTGGGAGTTGATACATAACCCATACTCCGAACCAAGTGGGGTATAGTATGGTGAAAGGATGAATTACACGGTAATTGTCTATGGAAAGGTTCATAAGTTGGAGAATTAACTATTGAAGAGTTTGTGTATTAATCCACTTATATTTCGACAAATTGGCATAATGAAACCCTTCTTGATTTGCTTGAATTAAGAGTTAATTCAAGTGCCTAAAATAACCGGGAACCTAAGGGTCACGCGCATAAAATATCGAATGAAAAACATAGTATGTATGGCTAATTTAAGTAGGCCAAAACCATGATCATGGCCTAAGGCGAGCCTATTTTTTATGTAGGCCACGATCGTGGCTCATTGGCTATAACTGTGACAGAGGGCACAAATGAGTAATGAGTACATAAGTGAGTTCTTCACTTATGTAAACAAGGTCTTACCACTTCTTACACACTCAAGTGAGAGCATAAGGGCTCTAGAATAGTTCTAGAGTGAGAGAGAGGTATTGAGAGTTTTGTTCTTGCAATTTATGCATTGGTTGCATGAATCAAAGTGAATGCAACAAGAGACTTGATCTATCTTCTATCATTTTGAGCATCTACTAGAACTCATCTAGTTTGGTGCTTAAATTACCCTTACACATTGTTTCTTCTTGATCTTTGCATGTTCTTGGGTGATCAAGGAAGGGTTTGGTGTTTGTAACAACCCAAACAGGGAGAACAAACAAGAAAGGTGGAGAAACAAAAGGTAAAAATGTTTTATATTTCATGTTCTTTTACATATCCATGCATGCATGTATGATTATGTGTTTTTTGGGTTATCATGGTGCCAAAATCTAGATTCTGACACTTCTACTACATTCCCATGCATGTGATGCATGCATCCATGGCTAACCCAAACAGTGATATCAGAGCAAGTTTATGCATGTAATAGATGATGTATTGAACATGTGCAAAGTGTTTGCTGGGTTGTGACTGACATGCATGTTGATTTGGATTAATTCGTGTAAATTGTAGTTTTTTTTCTAATTTTCTTTAGTATAAATGTTTATAAGATGTTATATTATGTTTTAGTCAAAAAAATTGCAATTGAATGTCATTTGCTATTTTATTTCGAATTAATATCTAGATTGTTCATATGTTGGTTTCTGGGAATTTCTGGAAAACTAAATGCATGTTTTGTTTTTGAAAATTTCGTAATAATTCTAGAATTTTTTTTAATTTCTTTCACAAAAATGTTTATAAGGTATTATGTTATGTTTCTATAAAAATAAAATGCTATTGAATGTTATTTTCTATTTTATTACGAATTTAGTTTTAGCACGATGCATGTATGAAGTTCTAGGAAAATCTGGACATGTGATGAACATGCATGCTTGTAAATTCCATATTAATTTTTATAAAAATTGACTTTATAAATTTTATACATTCACATGCAAGATGAGGTGTTTCCACATGTATGAGATGCATGAAACTTATTGTTAAAGTGATTTTCTTATGCATTCATGATGTAATATTTTATTAGTGTTAAAAGCAATATGACAAGTGTCATACACATGTGATATTCTGGATAATTCCTATTTATTAATAAATAATTCCTAAGAATTAGGCTCTGTATTTGTTTATTAGACACATTTAGAATATGGATAAGACTCTAGAATTTTTCGAGAATCAATTGAATTTGATTCCATTATTAAATCAAGTCAAAGTCAACATTGGTCAACTTTTTGAAACTTGATGGAGTTGACTTATTTAATGACTTATAGTGCATATATTTTAGTTATAAGACCTTAATAAAGTTCTTATATGATAAGAAATGTATTATTTTGATGGTAATAGCATGCTTAATGCATGTGCTTGAAATTAGGGTTCTGGAAAATTTTCAAACATCAAATCAGTCCCTTCAATGTCTAGTAGGTTAACTTATTTATCTTGACGATTTTGCCTGCCAAGATAATTTTAGCTTGCACCGAAATTATTTAGATAAATTTGAGATAGATATTATAAATGACTAATTGATGTACAAACATTTTGGAAACCTTAGGGATTAATTTAGAATTAATCTAAGTAGAGCATAACATTTATAGTGTGACTAGAAAAAAGGCATATATATAAGGATTAAAGTGTTTAATTTGGACTACAAATTAATTAATTATATGGTTCTTAACCGAATCACATTCATAATTCAGATTAGCCAAGACTAACACTAGTACTCGATTAGGTCTAAGAGCTGAATTAAATAAAGAACTTAAGATGCCTAGGTTCAAGAGTTGTCCATAATCTAAATGTATATATGTGATATACATATTCAAGATTATCCAAGTATTGATGAGACCAAAGAATAAATCCCTTAACCAAATATTAGGACTTACGCCTTCCATTGATATGGCAAGAACCAGAGTTCTTTTAGAGTTAGGTTGTTGGGCAAACCCAAGCTTGCTCTACACGAATATGTTCAAACTATGGAAACTAGATTTTCAGATTAATGGGTTGGTCCTAATTGGAAGCATTGCTTTCTTGGACAAACCCAAGGTCAACGTGGATAGAGGCGAAGTTGGGTTATATATATGGGATGTATACAAATCAATAGTTGATGACCCAATGAGTTTGCTAAATCAACAGTTGATGGCACAAGTCGATAGCTACATAATTGAATGCAATTGGTATGAATGTTACCTATTGATTGACCTAAGGTGGCTTGTTGGGCAAACCCAAGGTCATTCTTAGTGATATTGGATATCGACCCATTAAGAAAACTATAAGTTTTCTCAAATTTGTCGTGAGGGCTATGGATTTGAATAAGAATAATGGGAACTATAATGCATGTGATTAAAGTCCTTATCAATATGCATTAATGTACATTCTAACACTTTCCCTCGTTCTTCTAGGTTTTTGAATCGCCACGATGTCTTCATCTAGTGTGAACGTATTCTCCTTGTTAGATTCCAATAAACTCACAGGACCAAACTTGGATTGGCTATGAAATTTTAGAATTGTTCTCAAATCCGAAAAACTAAGATATGTCCTAGATGAACCACCTCTTGATCTCCTTGCTACCGATGCATCTGATGAAGATCAGAAAACTTACAAGAAGCTACTGGATGATAGTGAGTTGGCTAGCTGTATAATGCTAGCCTCTATGTCACCAGAACTACAGAAGCAGCATGAGGCTATAGATGCTTATACCATAGTCTACCATCTGAGGGAACTGTTTGATGAGCAAGCTTGGTCTGAAAGGTTCGAGACCTCAAGGTTGCTTTTCCATTCTAAGATGGCTGAGGGATCATCTCCAGTGTAGTATGCGCTGTAGATGAATGGATACATTGATAGGTTAGGCAGTTTGGGCTTCATAATAGATCATGAATTAAGTATAGACTTAATTTTGACTGGTTTGACTGATAGTTATTCACAGTTTATAGTTAACTATCAGATGAACCAAATATCTACAATGATACTTGAGCTGATTAATCTGCTAAAAAAATATGAGCAGACTGTCAAGAAAGACAGTAAGTCTGTGATGCTGGTGTACTCTGCTTCTAGTTCTTAAAAGAAGAACCAAAAGAAGAATAAGAAGTCCAAGAAGCCAGTAGGAGGTATAGCCAAGAAGAAGGAAAAGGAGACAACTTCAAAGGGGATATGCTTCCATTGCAACAAAGAAGGACATTGGAAGAGGAATTGTAAAGCTTATCTGGAGTCACTGAAGAAGAAGAAGGCATTAGATGCCCCATCGTCAACTTCAGGTATGTTATTTGTCATTGAGGTTAATACTACTTCTGATCATAACATTTGGGTATTAGATACCAAATGTGGCTCACGTATATGTGTTGATATGCAGGGTCTTAGGGATAGTAGACCGTTCAAAAAGGGAGAGATGGACCTACGTGTGGGAAATGGAGCAAGAGTTATTGCATTAGCCATAGGGACAAATGTTTTGTATCTTCCTAGTGGGCTAGAGTTAGTTTTCGAAAATTTCTATTATGTACCCGTTGTGACTAAAAACATTGTATCTATTTCATGTCTTAATAAAGTGGGATTTCATTTAACTTTTTCAAACAATGGTTGTTCAATTAAGTTGAATGAAATGTTGTATGGTACTGCTACATTGTGTAGTGTAATTTACATATTAGATATTTACAATCCAATTTTAAATATAAATGACAATAAAAGACAAAAACTAGAGAAGTTAAAATCATCTTACTTATGGCATTGTCGAGTTGTCCATATAAGTGAGAAATGCATGATTAAGCTACATAAGTGTGGTAGCATAAGGTCATTTGATTATGAATCATATGACATATATGAATCTTGCTTGTTAGGAAAGATGACTAAATTACCTTTTAAAGGAAAGAGTAAACGAATGAATGGGTTATTATACCTAATACATTCTGATGTATGTGGTCTGATGTCCATTCATGCCAGAGATGGTTTTGTGTACTTCATTATTTTTATCAATGATTATTCATGATATGGGTATGTGCATCTAATAAGATACAAGTCTGAAGCATTTGAAATGTTCAAACAATTTAGACACGAGGTAGAGAAACAACTCGATAGTAGCATTAAGACAATTCGATCAGATCGAGGTGGTGAATACTTAAACAAGGAATTTATAACTTATCTCGAAGATAATGGGATAGTATCCCAGTGGACTCCACCTTACACACCATTATATAATGGTGTGGATGAAAGGAGAAACCGAACCTTGTTAGACATGGTAAGGTCTATGATGCGCTTAGCAGATCTGCCAAAATCCTTTTGGGGTTATGCACTCGCGACTGTTGTTTATGTGATAAACAAAGTTCCTTCAAAGGCAGTTGAAGTTACTCCATATGAGATATGGACTAACAAAGGCCCTACCTTTCTCATATGAAAGTCTAGGGTTGTTCGGCTTATGTGAAGCGAATTCAATCAGACAAGCTTGAAGCAAAATCTGATAAATTTCTATTTATAGGATATCCTAAGGAATCAATTGGGTATCAATTCTATAATGCTTTAGAGTAAAAGGTTTTTGTCTCAAAGCATGCTATCTTTTTAAATAAAGAGTTTCTTCTAAGAGAAGACAGTGGGAGCAAAGTTGAACTTGATGAAGTTTATGATGCTAAAACAGACACATATCAACTACTTGAACTTGAAATTGTTGTTCACAGAGATGAAAAAATAGTTGAACCTTTTGAGACACACAAAATGTTCGTAGGTCAAGTAGGATATGCAATGTTCCAAAAAGATATAGATTTCTCGTAAGCGAAAATAATGATGTATTGTTCATAGAGGACGATGAGCCTACAACCTATGAAGAGGCTCTGAAGAGTTCGAAATATAAAAAATGACTTCAAGCCATAAAGTTTAAAATAGATTCCATGTATGAAAACTAAGTATGGACTTTGGTTGAGCCATCTGAAGGGTTAAAACCCATAGGGTGTAAGTGGATTTTCAAGAAGAAAATTGACATAGAAGGTAATGTGATTGCCTATAAAGCGAGGCTAGTCGTTGAAGGTTATCATCAAAGACAAGGAGTTGACTATGACGAGACATTTAGCCCTCTAGCCATGCTTAAATCAATTAGAATACTCCTAGCTATTGTTGCTCATTATGATTATGAAATATGGCAAATGGATGTGAAGACGACTTTCCTGAATGGAAACCTACTTGAGGATGTGTATATGATACAGGCTTCATATCCAAAGATGGTAGAAAGGTATGTAAACTTCAAAAATCTATTTATGAATTGAAGTAACCATCTAAGAGTTGGAACAACCAATTTGATGAGATAATTAAAGAGTTTGATTTCTCACAAAATCTTGATGAACCTTATGTGTACAAGAAGGTTAGTGGGAGTGCTATCATATTCCTTATGTTATATGTGGATGACATATTACC
Organism: Erythroxylum longipes; assembly: GCA_027563885.1. Taxonomy (NCBI): domain Eukaryota; kingdom Viridiplantae; phylum Streptophyta; class Magnoliopsida; order Malpighiales; family Erythroxylaceae; genus Erythroxylum; species Erythroxylum longipes. Next base: position 1,837 of record JAOQMS010104379.1, on the reverse strand, counting down.
AATATGAAATGATATCTCAAATTTGCAATTAGTCAAAGTTTGGTTGTCGCAAAATTTTTCCATGAAAGACCTAGGAGAAACAACTTATATATTGGGAATAAAGATCTATAGAGATAGATTAAGGAAGTTGCTTTTTTTTTCATAGTCAACATACATAGATAAAGTGCTAAATAGTTTTAGCATAAAGTAGTCTAAGAGAGGTTTTCCTCTCATGAATTATGGGATAAAACTCTCGAAATCTATATGTACCAAGATGAAAGATGAGAGAAATCACATGATTATGATCCCGTATGCTTCGACAGTAGGATCAATTAAGTATGCTATGTTATATACAAGACCTGATATATCGTATGATCTAAGTGTCACAAGTAAATATCAATCTGATTCTAGTGAGGGTCATTGGGTGACTGTCAAGACTATCCTAAAGTACTTAAGAAGGACTAAGGATGTTGGGACCCCACCCTTTTGAGTCACGTGCTTGATATCCTAAGTGACATCTGGAGGCACATCCCACAAGGGTGGCGTGCCCACACCAGTCAAACACAAAAAAGAACTCACTTATCCTATTTTCGAACAGATTTTGGGAAAAATAAAATTGTAATTTCAATTGGAATTCTTTAGAACATTTTTTCCCCATTGTCTTAAGTCTATAATGACACCAAAATCATTCAATTTGGTTCAAAAATTTGAAATTTATAGCCCAAACATTTTCGGACTATTTTTGAGCTGAAACAGTACACTACACCCAACTTCACTCTAGAAATTGAAAGTCTTAGGGACTGAATTAAAATTCTATTCCTTCAGATAATTTGTAGTTCTATGTCTCTAGCTTATTTAGAAATAATAATAATCTCATTTGGATCTCTAAAGATCAAGATATCATCAAAATATTGAAGTAAGTTCAGTAACAATATCCAACTCACACTCTTCCAACCGATCCCCTCACTTTGATTCAATCAATATTTTTCAAATTAATACCAAAAGATATAAATTTTTATGGAGAGATAGAGAAATGTGTTAACAATCCAATTCTTTAAAAATCAGATCATTTAGAGGTAAGACGGCAAAGTTATAGTCAAAAGAGTGAAACATATTCAGGTTTGGGAACATGAGCAAAGTTAAACGACCTGCGGCGCGGCCGCAAAGTCGCGATCGCGTAAAGTCGCGATCGCGGCTTGCTTCTTCCTCCCTTGCATTTCTTCCTCAGACCTATTTTAGAAAAAAGGGAATAAATCTCACTAAAAATATCAGATTAAGGTCATTAAAAAACTTTTTTAAAGAAGATTTCTAGATCTACAACTTTCATGTAGACCTCAAAAACAAAATTTGCCTCTAAATGGGTCAAAATTTCAAAATATAGTAGCTTTCCCGAAAGTCCATCCTATGCAACATCCCAAACTTATAATAATCATATCTCTCAACTCTAATGTCCAAAAATTTCATACTATATATCATTGGAAAGATAGAAAAATAATATACAACCTTTTAGAAGATAACTTTGTCTAAATCAGCCTAGATCAATTCAGATTTTCCTCTGAAGTCAGAACCCAATTTGACCCTTATGAAAAACTTGAAATTTGCAATGTACAACTTGGAATGTCATGAGCATAACCATTCAACTACCATCTTTACTTCATTTAACTCCCTAATCTCTACTCATTCGACTCATCCCTTACAGCTAATTCTCATCATTCACAAAAGCCCTATCTTTCCTTTTTCCATAATATCTCACTTATATGCATATATATACATATATCAATGATTCATGTTCAAAGTTCATCAACTTAATTGGATAACTCATCCAAGAACATCTAATTTCAACTCACATCATCCATAT
>JAOQMS010104351.1:0-18062 GCA_027563885.1 Erythroxylum longipes | reverse complement strand
GTTTTATTAATAATAAATATTTTCATTACAAAAGTAACTGGAAGAAAATTAAGTTATAAGTAAATACACTTGCTTTTCAGTGCACTATATTTACATAACTCCAATAGTTGGAAGCAGAGATAGAGGACCTAAGTTGTATATAAAGGATAACATCATCCAGAAGGCCTAGGAATCCTTAATTAGGTCAATTTTAGTTTAAAAATTAAGGAGATCGTGTTTAGTCTTAATCCAATAAAATCACTAGGATATAACAGGTTCAGTGCCCATTTCTTCTAAGCCACTTAAAGTATCACAGGAAGCTTAGTAATTGAAAATGTATAGGAGTTTTTTTAAGAAGAAAAATATTGAGAGAGTTGAGTTGAATAAAAATTATATTTTTTGATACTAAGGACCTTTAATCTAAGCAGTATGAACGAATTTTTCCCTATTTCATGACATAATATAATTTATAATGTCATCTCCAAAGTTCTTGCATGAAGACTCAAGGCCTCACTCAAAGCAGTAGTAAACCTTCCATAGGGAGCCTTTATAGCTAGAAGGTTAATTAGTGACAATATTTTCTTAGTATAGGAATTGTTGAAAGAATATGATTCTAAAAGATCCATAAAGAACTATGGAGTGAAGATTGACTTCTTCATGGCATTTGATACACTTCAGTGGAATTTTAGACATAATTCCTCTTATGTGCCCTACTTTGATTATAGACTAGATCAATGTCTCCCTATCTACCATATATTTCAACATCCTGATTAATGGAAGACCCTCCAAGATCTTCAAAGGAGCAAAAGGAATTGGCTATTGAAGTCTTTTAAAGAATGATCTAATACAATATTTCTAACAATAATAAATTTGTATTCCACCATAAGTGTAAGGAAATGTAGATTATTAATTTAGCATTTTCTAATGATCTCATTATATTTAGTAAACTTGACCCTTACTCTTTAAAACATGTGATGAACACTCTGAAGTGTTTTTTAATTAGTCAAGGATAAATATCAATACAAATAAAAGTAGAATTTATCTATCATTTGATGTTCGAAATTCTTAGATCTTATGATCTATCTCTAGCATGTCTATTCATAACTTGCCATTCAAGTATCTTGAGATAATAGTTATTTCCAAAAGGCCAAAATATGAGGACTATATCTGATGTGAGCAAGATCGTGGGACTTTGTAAGCAAAATGTAGCCAAAGATGAGCCATTAATGTCGAAGGGACCAATAACAAGATCAAGAACTAAGAAATTCAAAGAAACGCTTCAATCCTACATAGGCAGAATTGTAGATGGCATGGAATCTCAAAAGACAATGAGGGCCATTGACATCATAACTAATCAAGTTGGGTGGAATGTGCAAGAAGACTATCATTCTTGTTTCATTAATTATTTTACGTTAGAAACTTAACTTTCGGCAACTCACTACTTGGGTCTTGGGCTTGTTTAAAGCTTTTAGGTTTAATGGGTTGTATTTTAAAAAATTAGTTTGGGCTTTAATTATTTTAGTGGGAGGCCCATTTTTAAAGGCCTTTTTCATAGTTAGGGTTTCTATCTTTCAAGGGGTATAAATACATCATAATAAACATTATCTAAGGTTAGATTGGATGAATAACAAATTCTATACAGGAGGATTTCTTGTCTTCTTCTATTGCATCAAGAATATAATTCTTATCAAGGTAATCAATTGTGGTGAATTTTTATTCTTGTTTTCAAATCAACTTTATTATATGTGTTTCCTTTCATATAACTGATTGGGGGTTCATTAGGGTTAGGGATTTCTTCTTGTTCATGTTCTACCCAAAGTATGTGTTTAAGGAGTTTTAGGTTTTTTAGCCTTGGGGTTCCGCATCATTTGGTATTAGAGCCTAGATTGGCATAAATTCTTATTTATCTCATGCTTATATGCTATTATTACTGTTATTTTCATTAGAATTCAAAATTAGGGTTCATCTTATTATTATGTAGAAAAAATTCAAAAAACGAAAAAAATGAAAAACGAAAAAAACAAAAACAAAAACACTAGTATACTAGTGTTAAAGAGACGAAATAGTTGCTACTGATTAAAAAAATCAGTTAAGAAAAAATGAATTCTATCTTTGGGGTTCCACATCATTTGGTATCTTTAGGGTTAACGTGATTATAGGATTTTCTTTTGTTGGCTTCTTATTTTGTTCAGTGTCTTTCCTTCATTCTAAGTTTCTATTTTTTAATCTCTTATTATTATTATTATTTGTTTCCATTTACAACGTAATTAATAAATTGATTCTTGTTAATTTAAATTATGTATTTTTTTGGGCATCATATATCCTTCCCCTTGTGTGCCAGTTTTTCCTTCATTTTGCTTGTAGTTTTGTGTCCATCATCTTTCTTAGGTATTTTCATTGCATTCCTAAATCTTAGTTTGCTATTTGTGCATTAACTTGACTAGAAATTGAATTATGAAGTGCAATTGAGGATAACAAGTTGAGTGGAAAAAGGCTTGAGTGTGTAAGCTTAAAAGAGGGTAAAAACCAAATTTGAGTTAAACATGAGTGGAGTGCCATCTCTTGAGTGAAACACATAAGGAAGTGACTTGTGGGGTTATCTTTCTATTGCTAACCATTTTTCTTGCAGCTTTTTATTATAAGAATGGCCAATAGAAAGGATGGAAATGAAATATTACATGAGGAGGATGAAAATGTGCCTAATTTGAAGGTGATGTATCAGGCATTCATGAATGAGTTTAAGAAGTTATCAACTAGGATGGATGGGATGGATGAGAGAATTAATGACACTAGTAGAATCCAAAATCATAGTACATCAATTGACATTTATAGGCACTAGGAGGAAGAATTGGAAAGCATGTATGATGAGTATGAAGATGACGTGCAATCCGTGAGAGGTAGAGTAAGGAAGGAAGAAAGAATGGAGAGAAAAGATAGCAACATTAATGCCATCAAGATGAAAATTCTGTCCTTCGAAGGTAGGAATGATTCTGAGGTGTACTTGGAATGAGAAAGAAAGGTGAACATGATTTTTGCTTGTCACAGTTATTATGAAGATAAGAAAGTAAGAATGGCAGCAGTGGAATTCTCTGATTATGCATTAATTTGGTGGGATGAATTGGTAAATAATAGGAGGAGGAATAGGGAACCACCTATATCCACTTAGGAAGAGATGAAAAGAGTAATGAAGAAGAGGTTTCTGCCACCTTATTACTATATAGAGTTGCACCAAAAATTACATAGACTCACACAAGGAACTAAATCAGTAGAAAATTATCATAAGGAGATGGAAATACTATTGATTAAAGCTAACATAAAAGAGGAGGAAGAGGTGATAATGGTTCGGTTCATAGGTGGATTAAATAGGGAAATTGCTAATGTAGTTAAGTTGCAACATTATGTAGAGATGGAGGACTTAGTGAATATTATCATAAAGGTTTAGGGACAACAGAAAAAAAAGGCAGCCAAGCTGTTCTCAAATTCTAGCAACAAATGGAGTCCAAAATAGACCAAAAATGAAGATAAAAAGAGGGTGCACTGTTCGAGTTTCAAGGAGAAAGGCAATGAGTCAAATAAAGGCAAGGATAAGAGCCCTTCAATTAAAAAAGGTACTATTGATCCATCCTTTAAACCTTCTAAACATAGGGATATTAAGTGTTTAAAATGTCAAGGTCGTGGTCATTATGCATCCGATTGTCCTAATAGGAAGACTATGTTTATTAAGGGTGGTGAAATTATTTCTAAGTCTGATGACGATAGTAAGTATGATGGTAGTGATTTGAGTATGCCTCCTTTAAAAGATTATTCTGATGTTGAAGAGAATGTTGAGTATGTTGTGAAGGGCAAATCTTTAGTTGCTAGATGTGCGTTGAACTTGAATGTGAAGGAAGACAGCCTAGAAAAAAGGTATAATATATTTCATACGAGATTCTTAGTAGGTAGGAAAGCTTGTAGCATGATTATAGATGGGGCTATTTGCACTAATGTGGTTAGTATTACTTTGGTAGAGAAGTTGGGTTTGAAATGTGATAAACACCCTAATCTATATAGTCTACATGGTTGAATGAAAGTAGTGAAGTCAAAGCTACTAAGCAAGCATTTGTTGCATTCTCTATTGGTAGATATGCAGATGAAGTTGTGTGTGATGTCGTGCCTATACAAGTTGGTCATATTTTTTTAGATAGGTCGTGGCAATTTGATAGGTGTGTTATGCATGATAGGTACATAAATAAGTATTCTTTTATCTATAATGGGTACAAAGTTGCCCTTGCTCCTTTATCACCCAAAGAAGCACACCTTGAATAACTAAAAATTCAGCAACCATTAAGCAGGGATTCAAGTAGTGAGGTGAGAAAGAAAAAAGAGAGAAAAGAGGCCATGAAAGAAAAGAATAAATTGTTACAGAATATAGTAGTTAATATAATCATAAGGATTATATAGTTAATGTAAATAACATAGTCATAGGAATTTTAGTATGATTATAAGGATTTCTTTCCTAGTTTAACCCATGTATTCTTGTATAAATACCTGTAGTATCTTTCTAATAGAGTAATACAGAAAACTTATTCATCTCATTCTTCTCAGGTATCTAATCCTAGTCGTGTTTCTGGGTCTCTTACTTAGTTTTCTGTATTTCGTTTTCTGCCCTATCATAAGGCAGTATAACAATTGTATGGTTGATACATTTTTTAGAGAAATGTTTTTCTTACCTCCTCCTTCATAAGACAGTACTAGTGTCGATTGGCCATTCCCTAAAATTCGGTCATTGGATCTTAAGTGCGTGACCCACATATATCGCTCAATCCCAGACGCCATTTCCGCGCACAGGCAGGTGAGGGAGGGTGAGCCGCCATCGGCTGAACTGGTTTCTGTCTGAATATCATATCAATTTCTAGGTATTGTCGATCTGTGTGGGTGTGCTAGACAGACCGTAGCTCCCATGTGTGAGGGATTCTGATTCATGTAGTTATGTTATGTTGGAATGGTTGGGATATTTTACCTAGAGATCTAGTATATTTCTATTGTGCTCCTTGAATACTTCTATTTCTGAACAGTCTGCCGAGGTATTTCTGGCTCTACTGATTCCTTATTCTTCTTTTTGCTTAATATTGTCACTTGGAAAATAGTTGAGAGTAATAATATGAATAAGGATAAGAAAACTATTACTGAAATTACGTTGAATTTATCCAAAATTACTGGTAGAAAATTGATTAGATGAAAAAATCATGCACAATTTGTGACTATTGTGTATATTTAGAAGATCATTAAACTACTGATCCACATCCTAAGGTTGATGCTATTTCTTGAAAGAAATGGTTAATGGAGGATTATAAATTGTTTAATCAAATCCAAAATACTCTAGACCCAATTATTGATGATGTTGTGAATCAATGTGATAGTGTCAAAGAACTATGGGAATATCTAGAATTTTTGTATGCTTGCAAACAAGATCTGTCTTGTGTTCATGAATTATTGTTAAAGATTTATCAAGTGGAACAAAGAGGTCGCTCCCTGTTTCAGTACTATACTAAAGTAAAACAAACCTTTGAAGAAAGATTATGGTACAGTGTTTCTTAGCAAGGTTGAGTTCCAAATACGATATGGTATGCACACAATTGTTAACTAGTGAGACGCTCCCTTCGTCTACGAAAGTATATGCATGTTTACTTCGAGTTTGTAAAGACTACGACGTGCCTTCAGATATGGTGACCAATGACTCAACAACATTAGTGAGTAATACTAATTGCGGTGGAAAAAGTGGAAACAATAGTGGTTCTGTTGTTGGGAACAGTGGCACTGCTTGCAACTGTAATTATTGTGGAGTCGAAAGACATATCAAGAAGAATTGTTGGAAACTGCACGGTAAGCCTCCCAAATACTCGGGTCAGAATAACAATAAAAAATTTGCAAATATAGCTACTTAGGATGGCATCTTACCCCTTCCTCAGTCATCCTCTCCTTCTATCACAATTTCATCAGATGAGTATACTCATTTAATCAATGCCTATCAAAAAATTTAAGACATATGATTCACAATAGTCATCCTCTGTGACATTAGCTTTGGCTAATATAGGTAACCCTACTGCCTGTCTCTCTACCTCATCTCGTAGTTTAGTTGTTGACTCAGGTGCCACTGATCATATGATCGACAACATAGGTATCCTCTCTTCTTTCAAATCTACCACTAATTTAACTTGTGTTACTGTAGCAAACGGATCTACTACTTTTGTAATTGGGTGTGGGACAGTAAACTGTTTTAGGTCAATCAATACGTGGAGTAACTCTCGACATAGTAGTAAAAGCAAGACATGTAGGTGGATCGACTCATCAAGTTCCCTAGGATTCATACAAGGAAAAACACTTACCATTCATTGGTTATTAGGGGCATCCCGAAAACATAACAAAATCTCTCCCATTATCATTTATTTTATGATTATCACAATTCCCTTTTAACCTATTATCTATCAAGCAGCTCACCAAAAATCTCAATTGTTGTGTTGTTTTCTATCCCGATTATTGTCTTTTTCAGGATTTTGGGACGAAGCAGATTATTGGTAAAGGGAGTCTGGGCCTATATGTTCTTTATTTGACTTCTGAAACAGTACCTCGATCAATTGCTTGCACAAGCTCATCTTCCCTTTTGCAACTTCATTGTCATTTTATCCATTCATCTATCACAATCTTATAAAAGTTATGTCTTAGTCTTAAATGAAAATCTGTTTAGAGTGTGAAGTTTGTCAATTTTCTAAACATCATAGGATATCTTATTCTCCTAGACTAAATAAACGAGTTGAGTCTTCCTTTTTCTTAGTGCATAATGATGTGTGGGGTCATTGTCCTATTCCATCCAAAACTGAATTTTGTTATTTTGTGACATTTATTAATGATTATTCTCGAGTTACTTGGCTTTATCCTATGAAATCTTGATCAGACTTGTTTACTATATTTTGTGCCTTTCATGGTGAAATTAATAATCAATTCAATAAATTCATCTGTGTAACATACCACTTCCATAAAGCATAGGCCAAAACATCCAAAGGATATTCGAGAACATACCCTACGAGAATGACACGTTAGAACAATTACTTTAACTAACTAAGGCATCACACAAATCATAAGCATTCAAAATGATTCACTTTTCCTATTTCATTCACAAATGTAAACTTACATTGTTACATTACAATCATAATCTATATATATACATTACATAACATTTAAGAGTTTACTACTCCATACAAAATGTTTAACATGAAATGTGAAGCTAAACAACACATCCTAACTAGACTCTTCAAATATCAGCTGACCAGACCTCTAATCCATTTGTGTTCCCAAAATGACAATACTAAAACTCTACTAGAATGCCTTAGAAGCTAGAACTCCCTTGTACCTAAAAATCAATGTTGCAATTTTGATGAGTTTGTAAACTCAGTGAGTGAACCATCATCAATGTGCTCACTCTAGTCAGAACACAAAGTCAAGTATATAACCAATTTTAAGAAGTTTAACGCATCATCCAGTATCAAATCCCACATCACATTTTTTCATATTTCACCAAGTTGAAGTACAAAATGTATACAAACATTTTATAACACTATTCCAGAACAATCCATTAATTCATCTCAATCATTCATATGATACATGTAAAGTTATATATATGCAAATGCATATGTGACTCTGTTTTCATTTTACTTTGTTGTAATCAAGCACCTATTTATTGTCCCGTATCCGTTGTGGATATCGAGCTTATTTCATTTACTGTCCTGTATCTGTTGTGGATACTGGGTTCATTATTAACTAAGCCTGTGGCTCTTTGTGCACAATTCCTGAGCTTAAAACTCTTTTTCACGTTGGTCACTCTGGTCACAACTCCTTTATCTGATCATATATGTCATATAATGGAATGCATTAATTCATATAATATGCTATCAATACTTTTCATTCAATGTGCTCATATCATTTATCATATTCTTCGGAGTTGAGTCTGGCATTCAACATTCAGGTGAGTAGACATTCCATATTACACATATAATTTGAAAACACTTCCATATACAGTCTTAAGTGTCAAACTCCTCGGACCAGCAATGTCCGGAATCATGTCAATCAAATCAGTAACAGTTCATTAACTGAAAGTTAACCAAAAACCATTTAATCATAGTGAGAAAATTTAGGTTAACTCATAGTATGCTCCAGATAAGCTACTGCCTTGATGATCTGGCAATGTCTGGATGCTGACAATTAACTTGTGCTTCTTTGGTCATGCAATATTCACATATTTTACACATTACTAAGTTGGTTAATCATATGATTATTCACTCATGCACATGTATATGTGTCATGTTTACTACATGCTCAATTGACTTTCCATGTATGCATCCTTATTTATAAATCTTAACCATTCAAACATCATAGCTTGTACACATATAGTTTGTAATTAGGTTTATATCTTAAGTAAGTTTGATTACTATAAATTCATCAATCATACATTCACCAACCTTTTCTAGAAATATATATTCACACAATTTCCTAATTCTTCTTCATTCATACCTAATTCACATTACTCATATCCTTTGGATCTCATTTGCATTCATAAGAACACCTTTATTACTTTAACACTCATAAATTCCATATTTTAGATATATTGATTTCAAAACAATCCATTCCTTAAGTTAAAACATCAATTAACAAGCTAAACTTATCGAACCCTTAACCAATTAATCAAACATCAATCCTAAGTTCATTTTAAGCCTTAATCAAGTCTAAATACACTAAAGTAAAGTAACTTATTAGTTGATTCAACAATTACATAAAATAGAAAATTTTCATTTCAAAGCATTGCCCACGATCGTGGAGGACCTTCCCACCATCGTGGGATGAGTGAAATGAATGTTCACTCTCTATTTTCCTTTAATTTCTTCAGATTATAATGCCTTCATACCAAATTCAAAACATCTTCATATTAGTCCATTAATTATACCTCAATTATACCTTAATTATACTTCAATTCCTCATCAATTTCATCTCTAATTCCAACTTAAAATCATTCAATTGGCAACTTATAAACTATTTATCTTTCATGCATATAAAAACAAAACAAAAACTTTCATTCACTTAATCTCATCATATATGTAGTCCTAGTTTTCTCAAATTCAAAAGCACTTCACTAACACCTTTCTTTAGCATAAATTCAACTTATTTAAACTTCAAATCTCAATCTAAATCATCCATATAGCAACATATAACTTACGGTTCTTATGCATCAAAAATAAAACAGAAAAGTATCCATTTCATGTATCATTTTTCTAACACACTTCATCATCAACATTAAATGATATCCATCCCAATTCAATCATCATAAACGTTATGTTACAACCCGCCACAAAGATTAGTAATTAATTTTTTAGCTCAAGTTCCACCTCAATTCATCAAGTCTACTTTGCCTTATATGCATGCAAGATCATCTCAAATACAAGGTGGGAATTAGATGGGTGGTTTTCAGCAAGGATAAAAGACAACAACATGTACAACAATGATCTAGTTCTATAACTATGTTTATGAAGGTAAAAATATGGATTTTGGTATGGCAATTGAACAAAACTTAGGCAAAATGTAGAGATGTAAAGAGGAGTAAGCTTTCGGCTATAAGAGAAAAAGAAGATGAGAGTTTCAGCAGAAAGTTACAAATGAAGTAACTTGCCATATGTGTGTCGTATAGTGTGATTAGTGTTAGGACACTTGTCAAGAGTCTAGGCCAGCTACATGTCCTCTCGTCATATTGCCATTTTTCACTTAATTTCCTATGTCATTTGTCACTTAATTTTCCATGAAAAATGTCACTCATTTTATAAGCCATATAGGCTTAGTCATCCTAAATGTCCATGTGTCAACTTATCTTGCCACTTGACATTTTTCCTAGACTAAATGTACATTTTAATTCATCAGTTTTCCAATTGTAACAATTAATTCCAAATTTACTACTTATAATCCATCAAACCAAAATTCAAGACATAAGCAATACATAATCAAATCATAATAATTTTAAATCTTTCATACCCTGAAATATGTCAATTGAGTGCAATTTTCCTAAACCAACATTTATGTGTATATGTATGCTCATGTTATGCATATGAATTAAATCATACCCCAAATGTACCAATTCTTTTTAATATAGTACAATTCATGTGACTATCACTGTAATTCCTCAATAGGTTGGGAAATCGACTATTACAATCTACATTTTGAGAAGTGATAATGCTAAAGAATATGTTTCCCATACTTTTCAATCTTATCTCTCTCAGCATGGTATTATTCATCAGTCATCATGTATAGTTACCCCTCAACAAAATAGTGTAGTAGAGCGAAAGAACTGTCATTTATTAGAAGTTGCTTGGGCACTAATGTTCCATTTATAGGTCCCCAAAGTTTTTTGGATTGATGTGGTCTCTCCTACTTGTTTTCCAATCAACCAAATGCCTTCTTCTGTTTTTAATGGACAGATTCCATATTCGCTTCTCTTTCCCTCATATACATTATTCCCTCTTGCTCTTTGAATTTTTAGGTGTACATGCTTTGTTCAAGACATGCGAGCTCAGGTCTCGAAATTGGATCTCAAATCTCTTAAGTATGTCTTTCTGGGATATTCTTATGATCAAAAAGGATATCGCTGTTACTCTCCTTCATTGGCTTGTTACTTGGTCTTTGCTAATGTTACCTTTTTTAGAATATCCCCTTCTTTGGTTCTCCTGTGTCGCCTTCTTCGCCTTCTAGCAATTCAGGGGACAATTTTCTTATTTATACTATCAGTGAACAGGTAGTTTCTCCTCCCTCTCGACCTGTTATTTGTCAGGTATATTCTCGATGTGTGTAGCAGTCTATTAAGGCACCTCTCATCAACCACGACGTGGACCTAACCATTCTGCTTTGTCCCCAGATTCCTCACCACTACCTGATGCTAGCCTTTGCCTTCCTATTGTTCTTCGTAAAGGTAAACGCACATGAACTTACCCTGTTTCTTCTTTTGTCTCTTATTATGCTCTATCTCCCTCCTTCATTTCTTTTGTAGCCTTCTTAAACTATGTTGCTGTCTTAATGTCCCTTACTAAAGAACTAGCTCATGATGGTTGGCAAGCTGCAATGAAAGAAGAGATGATGGCCTTAGAGCAGAATCATACTTGGGATCTTGTGCCACTTCCTTTAGAGAAACAAGCCATTAGTTGTAAGTGGGTGTTCATTGTTAAGATGAATCCTGATGGTTCTATTGCTTGATCAAAAGCTCGGTTGGTTGCTAAAGGATATGCTATTTCCCCCATACTTAGCTTTTGGTTGTCCTCGGGAAAAACATCCAAATTAAGCTCAAACACCCAAAAATATTGACTCATTTCCCATGTTTTTCAAGATTATATAATCATAACCAAAGATAAATGACTTTCAAAAATTATAGCAACAATTCAATAGTCAATGCTTCTACTCATAATCAATCAACAAGCATAATCTTTAGAAACTGAGCAATCTAATGGTAGACTCGAAAAATGTGTTTAACTAAAATATATCTACGTTTACCCTCAACACCATTCATGATCATGTCATTCCACAACTTTGCATATCATTTCATTTCTCCACCATTAATGTTTACATGAAAAATCATGAATCAAAGGACTTTTCAAAGTTATAAGGTGGGCAAAAGGAAGGTGAGATGTATTTGGGTCAAGTAGCATGAAAGTCATTAAGCTAGTGAAACAAAGCAACACTCATCAAAAACTGGGTACCGTTAGCTATGACAAACGCAACATTTATATTTCACAACCCCATTCAACTCTCACACAGGAACCACATAAAGCGTATACCAATCTGAAAGAATCACTCATACAATTTATACCAACAATATATTGAAACCATAAGAGTGAACCTTGCAAGCCAACATCTACCTCATATCCAATATACTCAAATAACCCATTCATCAGAACTTTAGGAGAATGCATTAATCATAAACAACTTTTCAACACATATATACATGCTCCTAGATACATTTATTTTAAAAAATATTTTTTTCATTTTCTTCTTTCTCTCTTTTTCATTTTCTTTTCTTTTTTCTTTTTTTCTTTTCTTTCTTCTTATTTTTTTAACAACAAAAGAAAATACATTAACATGGGAATTTCAATGATAAGATATAAAATAACATCCTAATTATTATAGCCAATCCACACATATGTACACCCCCAAAGTTACACTTTTGTACATCCGTAAACTCACCAATCACAAATGCTCCACTAGCTTTATGGCTCGGGTAGGACATTTGGTTAAGTTTAAAGCATGTAATGTGGTTGATATAAAAAGAAAGGCTAATAAGGCTCAAAGGGGCTTATCACAAAGAAAAATCATATAATGGGTAGGCTATTTGTCTAATGTAGTTCAGAAAAGCTAAGAATGCCTAATCATATCCATATTAATGAATGTGATAAAAATATGGTCTCAAATAAAAGTTCAACGCAAAATCAAGATGTACATATCATGAAGGTCACACATTATCAAAAGACAATGAGGTTGATATGAATGTGTCAGTCTAATAAGGCTCAAAATCTCACCTGCTTTGTCTACCACTAATTACTACTCTTATAAAGATAATGCACATCAACCAATCACAAGAGCAAAAGTACATTTCAAAGTTGCTATGAAATTCTCTAGTCAACTCATTCTCTAATCATGACTACATAATCCTAGAAGCAACAGAAAATGAGAAAATGTTTGTTTTGTTTGTTTTATTCTTTCTCTCATTTTGGTTGAAAACTTAAAACAAGCAAATAACAAACCAACAAAGAACATGCATGCATATAAAAAGAAATGCAAAAATGTAAAGAAAAGAAATTTACTTCCTTTGGGTTGCCTCCCAAGAAGCGCCTTTGTTTAGGGTCACTAGTTCAACTCCTTCTTCCCCTCACGTGACAAAATTGTGATCTTCAAGTAGCACATGCGGTTTTTCAATGTGAGGTTCTTCAGGATAGGATCTTGGTTGATAACCATTCCCATTTAGCTCCTTCCCTATCCTTAAACTTTCAATCTCGACTGAGTCCATGTACTTGGGAAATATTTTAAACATCTCCTCATCTTTTTCTTCCTCTTTTAGTTCTTTCAATATGCCATGCAAAGGTGAAGAGTTAGTTTCAAAAATAATTATGGACTTAGAACTTACCTCTGAGCTAAATGATATGTCCATTTCGGTTTCGAGCTCCTCCTCAACTTCTTCAACATTAGCAACTCCTTGAGGGTTGATCTTAAAATTTTCAAGCTCTTCATCACTTTATAAAGTTTCTGCACAAACATCCATCGAGTACACCTCAGGTTGATATGATTTCTCCTTTTCTCTTTGTGGCTCCAGATGATTGATATCTGCCCATCGAGGTAATGCATCTTATTGGAATTGCAGAGCATCCTCTCGATTTGCTGTACAGTTTACTGAAACAGTTGTTGCATATTCTATTGGAACTGCTGCATATCTTGTTGAATTTGAAGATTGTTAGCAGCCATAATATTAAGCATTTCTTCTAGAGGTGTAACTGATTCATGTTGGCTTTCCGAATCTTGGGCATTAGACCATATAGTTTTTAAAAATTGCCCTCCATCATGCTGGAATTATAGAGTATTCTCTTGCAATTGCAAAGTATTAACATTAATTATATCAATCAACTCTTCCAGAGATGGACCAGAGTTATGATAGGAAGCTTCTGGTCTGTATACGGATTGTTGTGCATCCTGTGAACTATCATGGAAGTAATTCTGATGATTATCCAATCCATAACAAAAGTTAAGTTGATCAGTCCAAACATTGTTATGAGATTGAGAATATGAATTATAAAATAAATTACTTCCATCTATATCGATTTTTTTATATAAATCATAAACACAAAATAGAATAAATAAATGATCATGAAGTAATCACAAAATAACTGAAAAGAAATCAATTATAAACACATATAAACAAAACACCAATTAAATCACAAACGAAAACTAAAACACCTCACTCCCCAGCACGTCGAAACGCTAGTCAAAATAAAATAATTAGACTACTATTGTAACAGTGGTAAGTCTAGTCGATCCCACAGAGAGTGTTTAGTTAGCTTATGAAATTAAATTAATCAGTGTTTAGGAAAAATGGGGGGGGGGGGGGTTGGATTTTGGAATAAGAAAATAAAATGAATCTAACTAATAAAAACAAATTAAAGAAAATATACGAAAAATGGTAAGTTGGAGAATTCGGTAGGGATCTAGTTTTTTGGTTCAATCTCGGCCTACACCCTAATTAAGTATATTTTATTGATTTGTTGTTCTCAAACCTCTCCTAGAAACTATTAATCATGGGTTAATTAACCTGAGTTTTCCCTTAGGCTTTGTTTAATCAAGATACAATTGTTGATTAAACCTAATTACCAAATAACCTGGGATAAGATCTTTAGATTTAATTAGGTAGTAGCATTAAGAATTAGGAAAATCGATTAATTAAGGTAACAACCACATACGATGTGTCATTTAACCTAGGTCATGTTATCCCTAATGATTAGGAATCATTAGTCGTTACACAAAAATTTCAACGCAGACAACGCTGTGCTCAAAGCAGACAATGCAAACAGCTACTGTGCATCGTCATTTTTTGCTTGTTTGCTTGCATGAAATGCACAAAGCTATTGCTACACTGTCGTTTCATGCTTAATTTGTTTCCCCCTTTTTTCTTCCTGTTGCCCCATTAATTATACGCGCATTGGACATGCAATTTCCATGCTAAGCTTCTCTTTTTTACTTCTTTGCCGTGAGCAACTGGGATTTTTTTTCTTGTCTTCTTCTTGCTCTATTTTTCTGTCTCGCTCTATAAAGACAAGAGAAAATTAATATTCAAAAAATGTCCCAAATGTAGTGCTTTCGACTCACTTTAATTTTTTTGCTTCCAAATTGTACCCTAAGTCCTATATGAATTAAAGTGAGTATCTTAAATATTTTCGTATATTAATCGCTAAGAGTAAATAATTAAATGTATCAACAATTAGACACATATCAATATGTTCAGATATATGGGATGGATTATTCTGAGACTTTTTCTCCAGTTGCAAAACTTTCTTCTTTATGACTGTTTATCTCCTTAGCTTCCACTTACAATTGGGCACTTCACCAATTTAATGTGAAGAATTCATTTCTACATAGGGATTTATCTAAAGAGTATTACATGGAGTAACCACATAGAATTGTTGCTCAGGGGGAGACAGGGAAAGCATGCAAATTACAGAAGTCTCTGTATGGCTTAAAGCAACTCCTTATGCCTATTTTGGAAGATTTAGTACTATAATGATTGAGTTTGGCTTGCGAATAAGTGCATATGATCACTCAATGCTCTTTGCATCATCTAGTTTTAGGAGCATTTTATTGGTTATATATATGGATGATATAATAATCATTGGAAGTGATGAAGAATGCTCTTTGCATCATCTAGTTTTAGGAGCATTTTATTGGTTATCTATGTGGATGATATAATAATCATTAGAAGTGATGAAGAAGGGATCACAAGGTTGAAAGCATTCCTTGGAACTCATTTTCAGACAAAGGATTTAGGAGCATTGAAATACTTCTTAGGAATTGAAGTTTCTCACAATCATAAAGGGATCTATCTGTCTCAAAGGAAATATTGTCTGGATTTATTAAATAACGCTAGTTTTATTAAGGCAAAGACATGTGACGCCCCTATGATACCAAATGTGTAGTTAAAAGTCGAAGGCAGAGACTTGCTTAAGAATCTTGAAAAATATAGGAAAATTGCAGGAAAATTAAACTACCTTACTATCACTAGTCCTGATATTGCCTTTCTAGTAAGTGTTGTAAGTCAGTTCATGTCATCTTCTAGGAACTCACACTAGGATGTTGTTATTCATATTCTGAGACATCTAAAAGGTGCGTCAAGACGTGGCATCTTATATCGAAATTATGGTCACCACACTATAGAAGGATTTACTAATGCTAACTATATAGGAGATCTTTGAGACAGGTGCTCTACCACAGGTTATTGTGTTTTCGTTGCAGGCAATCTTGTTTCTTAGAAGAGTAAGAAACAAAGTGTTGTATCCTGATCAAGTGCAAATTTTGAATATAAGGTTATGGCTCAAACTACCTATGAACTTATATGGTTATGTCATTTACTTGGTGAGATTGGTTTTGTTCAGTCTAAACCAATGAACTTATGGTGTGAAAATCAAGTTTCCATTTATATTGCAAATAATCTTGTGTCCCATAAGAGAACCAAGCATATAGAAGTCGATTGTCATTTTACCCAGAAAAAGCTAGAAGATGGATCAATCTCAACTCAACATGTCAGAATAGGGAGTCAATTAGATGATGTGTTCACTAAAGCATTATCGAAGAATGAAGTAATTATATTTGTAACAAGCTAGGCATGATCAATATCTATGCTCTAGCTTGAGGGAGAGTGTTATAGAATATAGTAGTTAATGTAATTATAGGGATCATGTAGATAAATACCTGTAGAATCTTTCTACTATAGACGACGTAATATAGAAAACTTATTCTTCTTGTTCTTCTAAAAAATTAAAGGTCTAATAGTGAGTGATTGCACAAGTGAGGAAAAGAAAGTGGGATCTGCAGGAGAGAAGAAGTTAGTGAGTGAAAAGAAAGAAAAGAACGTGAAAAGTGAGTAAAGAAAAGTTAAGAGGAGCGAAAAAGTTAAGACACAACTATGTTTTTATGCAAAAGAGAGAGTTAAAGAGTGCATATTTAGGCAATAAAGCTTTAATCTTGACTCAGTTTAAGGAAACTTTGTTTATTAACACTAACCTTGACCTAAGATTGCCTAGTGTGTTTGTGACCTTATTGCAGGAATATGATGATGTTTTTCCTAAAAAGGTATCCTATAGCTTACCACCTTTAGGAGGGATTGAGCACTAGATTAACTTGGTACCAGGAGCTTAAATTCCTAATCTTCCAGCTTACCAAAGCAATAAAAAGGAGACAAAGGAATTACAAAGGCAAGTGGATGAATTGCTTAAAAAGGGGTACGTGAGGGAGAGTTTGAATCCTTATGTTGTGCCAGTTCTTTTAGTGCAAAATAAAGATGGAACTTGGAGGATGTGTGTGGCCTATAGAGCGGTCAATAAGATAACTGTAAAGTATCGTCATCCTATTTCTAGATTAGATGACATGCTAACTGAGTTGCATGGTGCTTGCATATTCACTAAAATTGATTTAAGAAGTGGCTATGGATGAAAGAGGTGATGAATGGAAAACTACATTTAAAACCAAATATGGATTGTATGAGTGGTTAGTTATGCCTTTTGGCTTATTTAATACTTTTATGGGCTTAATGAATCAGTTTTGAGTGAATTCCTTGGTAAATTTGCAGTTGTTTACTTTGATGACATATTGATTTATAGTAAGAACTTAAATGAACATGTTAAGCATGTTAAGGTTGTTTTGGATGTGCTTAGGAAAGAGAAGTTGTATACAAACCTTAAGAAGTGTTCTTTTTGCATGGATAAAGTTGTCCTCTTAGGAGTTGTGGTAAGTTCTAAGGGGAGTTGAGGTTGACTCTGAAAAAGTGAAAGCTATCTAAGATTGGCTGACACTTAAGTCAGTTAGTAAGGCTAGGAGTCTCTATGGCTTAGCAGGTTTTTATAGGCGATTGGTGAAAGATTTCTCTACTATTGCAACTCCATTGAATGAAATTGTTAACAAGAATGCTAATTTTAGATGGGAGAAAGAGCAGGAAAATGCATTTAATACTTTAAAAGAAAAGTTATGTGCTGCACCTATTTTACGTTTACCTGATTTTTCTAAGACTTTTGACATTGAATGTGATGTTTTAAGGGTATAGATGTTTCGATGTAGGAGAATTGTCCTATAGCGTATTTCATGAAGAAGTTAAACGGATCAATTTTGAACTTCTCCACTTATAGTCAGGAGCTTTATTCCTTAGTGAGAGCTTTTGAAGTTTCGGAGCATTACTTGCAACCTAAAGAGTTTGTGATACATAGTGATCATCAATCTCTCAAGTACTTAAAGGGACAAGGGAAATTGAGCAAAAGGCATGCAAGTTGGGT
>JAOQMS010104310.1:0-18065 GCA_027563885.1 Erythroxylum longipes | reverse complement strand
TCTTCACAGAAGATTTTGAATTTTTCATTTTCAAATTCTCCACCATGATCACTCCTAATTCCAGTAATAGAAGTCCCCTTTTCATTTTGTAACTTTTTGGATAAGACTTTAAAGTAATTAAAAGAATCATGTTTATGTGATAAAAACAATATCCAAGAAAATCTAGTAAAGTCATCAACAATTATAAGACTATACTTCTTTCCACCAAGGCTTACTGTTCTGGTTGGACCAAACAAATCTATATGCAACAACTCTAGAGGTTTAGACGACGTTACAACATTTTTAGAAGAAAAAGATGTTTTAACTTGTTTTCCTTTTTGATAGCTCTCACAAAAGAAATCGTTGTTAAAGCTTATCTTTGGTAAACCTCTTACCAAATCATGTCTGACTAATTTGAAAATATGTTTAAAACTAACATGACCTAGCTATTGTGCCAAATCGGTTTTTCATCATCTTTTGATATAAGACATGAAATATTTTGACTTCTTCAATCATCTAGATTAATCCTATAGAGATTATTTCGTCTCTTAGCAGAACAAAATTGACCCGTCCATGTGTCTAACTAAACAAGAATTTTGATTAAAGGATACTTCAAAACCAGAGTCACATAATTGGCTTATACTGATTAGATTATGCTTTAAACCATCAACTAGAAGAACATTATCAATAGTTGAAAAAGAATCTTTACAAATTTTGCTAATTCCAATTATTTTGCCTTGCTGGTTGTCTCCAAAAGTTACTGATCCTTTTTGCTTATGTTAGAGATCTAGGAACATAGACTTTCTGCCAGTCATGTCTCGCGAGCAGCCACTGTCTAAGTACCAATAATTATGATTACTTCTTCCAAGTAGAGAGATCTGCAGAATATATTATATCCTTCTTAGGTACCCAAATTTTCTTGGGTCCTTTGGAGTTGGTCTTATAATTATTCTTAGAATAATAATAAGAATACTGTTTCTTCTTATTAGGAAAAAAATTCCTATTAGCAAAAACATTTCTATTATAAATTAGATTTCTACCTGAGAAGCCTAAACCACTTTTATCATTTGGATATCTATAACTTCCAATCATAGCATTCATTCTTTTCGTACTCTCTGAGAATTTTGATAAATCAGCTAAAAGAATATTAATCCTTTGTTTTAACTGATTAACCATTTCAGATCTATCTATAGTAACTTTCTTTTTCATATCGTCTACTTGCTTCCTAAGGCAGACGTTTTCTTCTTCTAAGATTTTTGTATTCTTATAAGTTTCAATAAACTTCTTTTTCAACAATCTATATTGTTTCAGAATATTATAAGAATCTTCTAACAATTCTAAATAAGAATGTTGAAGATCATTAAAATCAGAGATTACCTCATCATCGCTTTCACCTTTAGCTACCAAGCATATGTTTGCTTGTTCTGATGAATCTGGGTTGGATTCAGATTCAAATGAATCCAGATCTTTCCATGTTGCCGTCATGCCTTTTTTGTTTCCTTGATTCTTCTTTTGTTTTCTTTTGAGCAAGGGACATTTAGACTTGTAATGTCTCGGTTTGTTACACTCATAGCAGACGATAGAGCTTTTTTCATTCTTCAAGTCATCTTTACTAATCCTTTTTAAAGAAGAATCTTTATTTCCTTTAGTTTTCTTTTTCCAGATCCTTCTAATCTTTCTTGAAATGAAAGATAGTTCGTCTTCATCTTTACTTGAATCTTGATCAGATTCACTGGCATCGTCATTTTTGATTTCTTCAATCTTTAATGCTTTTAAAGATGAGCTTCTATTTTTCTGTATTTTCTGATTCTTCTGACCAACCTTTAATGCAATAGATTTGTCCCTTCTAGGTTTATCTTCCGCATCAAGTTCTACTTCATGGATTTTTAGTGAACCAAACAATTCATCTAGATTCAGCTTGCTTAAATCCTTGGCCTCTTATATTGTTGTTACTTTCGGTCTCTATCTTTTTGGAAAACTTCTGAGGATCTTTTTGACATGATCTTGACTATAGTAGATTCTCCCCAGAGCTTTAAATCCATTAATAATTGTATGAAATCACCCAAACATTTGATCAATAGACTCATGATCTTTCATTTTGAATAGCTCATACTGATGAACAAGAATAACAATATTGGATTCTTTCACCTAGTTTGTGCTTTCATGTGTAATGGCTAATGTGTCCCACATTTCCTATGCAGACTCGCATCCATGAACCTTATCATATTCACTTCTGCTTAAAGCACAACTTAAAAAGAACTTGGCCTTTGAATTTAATTGAACACGAGCTTTTTGATTGGCTGACCATTCATCACGAGAAATACTTTTACCTTTATAGTCTGTTGGAATATATGGACCATTTTCAATGATATCCTAAAGATCAATGTGTGTGGATTCTATGAAGAGTCGCATTCTGTCCTTCCAATAATGATAATCTTTACCATTGATTACAGGAGGTCTTCTGACTGAGGCACCTTCAGCTATAAAAATATGTAATTCTGTTATGGATCTTTGTCCTCACTTTGTAGCAGTGTTTCTTGGAAACTTCTGATACCAATTGAAGTAAATCACTTGTTATTATAGAAATCACGTAATATGTAAGAATACACAAAAGGGGGGGGGGGGGTTGAATTGTGATAAATCATCTAAAATTGATATCTTTAAAAAGCTTCTTGATTTTTTGAAAGATTCAGAAAATTTACAAAACAACATACTTAAAACGTTTGAGTAACGCAATAGTGGAAATAGTTTCTATTCTACTAATAATATGAAATTAAAAAGATAAGGGTTAGAGAATATGACACCGCAATTTACACTGGTTCACCCTTAACCTTAGGGTTACGTCCAGTCCTCAGAGTATATCTGAGATTTCACTATCTTTTTCAACTTTTACAAGTATTATTTTGCACTTCCAGAGCCTCTTCAGGTCTCTTTCACAAAGTATTCTTTATCTGCTATATTAGCCTCTTCAGGCTGTAGCCTTCCCTTTCCACTGAAAGATTTTGAGTTTTCTAAACGCAAATTATAGGTTGACTTGATCTCTCTTCTTTCTTCTTTTCACTCAAGCTATGTTTGCAGTAAAGAATTGAGAATTGAAGGTTCAGAGTTATAAGATTGTCTAATTTGTTCATCGTGCTTTTCTTTATGATTATAAGTGATATTTATAGTCTAAATCTTCAACGCTCTTCTTGATAACTGCTTATAGAATCTTCAGAGATCAGTTGTCAGTTGAGTCATGTAACCAACTCCAACAAACTAACTCACTGATGTTGTAAGTTGTTCTTCAATAATAACGTCTTGATTTGTTTTGTATAATTTGTCTTATGTTATTACTTCATCTGATGTCTTCACATCGCCTGATGACTCTGTATCGTCTGATGACTTTGCATTGTCTAATGACACATTGTCTGATGACTTCGCATCTTCTGATGACTTCGCATCGTCTAATGACTTCGCATCTTTTAATGACTTCGGATCGTCTGATGACTTTGCATTGTTTGATGACTTCGGATCGTCTGATGACTTTGCATCTTCTCATGACTTTGCATCGTCTAATGACTTCGCATCATCTGATGACTTCACATCGTCTGATGTCTTCGCATCTTCTCATGACTTTACATCGTCTAATGACTTTGTGATTTGTGCCACTTACATCTTTCTGCAAACTTAACAAACTCATCAAAACAGTTCACACACACTTCTATTATTATTATTATTTGACTTTCATCAAAATCAATAGAAGAAGTGAAGTCTTCTTGACTTAACCAGTAGAGCATTGAGAAAAGGCGAAGTAGACTTACGAGTCAGTAATGAAGCAAGAGTTGCTGCATTAACTGTAGGAACTTGTCGTTTAACTTTACCTTCTGGTCTTGTACTTGAACTAAATAATTGTTATTATATTCCTGTTACCACAAGAAACATTATTTCTATTCCATGTTTGGAAATGAATGGATTTGTCTTCATTATTTAGAATAATAGTTGTTCTTTTTATAAAGATGATGTTTTTTATAGATCTGGTATGCTTACAAATGGTTTGTATGAATTAAATTGTCAAAGACCAATTCTAAACATAAATAGCAAGAAAACGAAATTAAGTGACCAAAATTCTTCTTATTTATGGCATTATAGGTTAGGTCTTGTTAATGAAACAAGAATCACTAAGTTACTTAAAGAAGGATATTTAGATCCTTTCGATTATAAATCATATGAAACTTGTGTATCTTGTTTAACGGGTAAGATGACCAAACTACCCTTTAGTGGAAAGGGACAACGTGCTAATGAGTTGTTAGAGCTTATACATTCAGATGTATATGGCCCTATGTCTACTCAAGCCCGCGGTGGATTTTCTTATTTCATAACATTTATAGGTGACCATTCTATATATGGCTATGTGTATTTAATGAAACACAAGTCTAAAGCATTTGAAATATTCAAATAATTTAGACTTGAAGTAGAGAAACAAACTGGTAAGAGTATTAAGACACTTAGATTTGATCGAGGTGGCAAGTACTTAGACCATGAGTTTCTTGGTTACTTAAAAGAGAATGAGATTCTTTCATAGTGGACTCTGCCTAGAACACCACAACATAATGGGGTTTCTGAAAGGAGAAATCGTACTTTGTTAGATATGGTACATTCCATGATGAATCATACAGTTCTTCCAGTTTCATTTTTGGGATATGCTTTTAAAACTACTAGTTACCTATTAAACAGAGTTCCGTCCAAATTGGTTGACAAAACTCCATATAAGATATGGACTGGTAAAAGACCAAGGTTATCACACTTGAAGATTTGGGGATGTGATGCTTATGTGAAGCGTGCAATGTCCGATAAGCTTGAATCTAAATCAAATAAATGCATGTTTGTGGGGTATCCAAAAGAAACTTTTGGATATCAATTTTATTATCCTCTTTAGCAAAAGGTGTTTGTCACAAGAAATACTACATTCTTAGAAAGAGAATTTATTTTCAAAGAACGTAGTGGGAGTGATGTGGAACTTAGAGAAGTTCTAGAACTACAAAGACACATTCAGGTGGAACAAGAACCACAAGTTGATACATTAAATGTACAACCAACAGTTCAAGAAACGCATAGTCTGCGACGCTCTGGAAAGTTACGTCATCCTCCTGTTAGATTAGATCTGCATGTTGAAAAAGGAAATGATAGTGCTTCACTAATGAATGACGAACCTAATGATTTTAAGGAAGCAATGTCAGACATTGATTCTTTAAAATGGAAAAAAGCCATGAAATCCGAAATGGAATCCATGTACGCTAACCAAGTATGGGTTTTGGTGGATGCATCTGAAGGTATAGTACCTATTGGGTGCAAGTGGATTTTTAAAAGAAAAACTGATATGGATGGAAATGTACATACGTACAAAGCAAGGCTAGTGACAAAAGGTTATAAACAAAAACAAGGAGTTGATTTTGATGAAACTTTTTCTCCAGTAGCAATGCTTAAGTCCATAAGGATTTTATTGGCTATAGATGCATACCATGATTATGAAATTTAGCAAATGGATGTCAAAACAACATTTCTCAATGGGAATCTACAAAAGGATGTGTATGTGACAAAACTTGAAGGTTTTGAATCCAAAGAATTTCCTGATCAAGTATGCAAGTTGCAAAGGTCCATTTATAGACTGAAACAAGAATTATGGAGTTGGAACATCCGTTTTGATGAAACAATCAAAGAGTTTGATTTTATCAAAAATGTGGATGAACCCTGTGTTTAAAAGAAGGTAAGTAGAAGTGCAATCATTTTCTTAGTGCTTTATGTGTATAACATATTGATTATAGGAAATGACATTTCAATGCTCCAGTCTGTTAATATATGGTTATCCAAGAATTTTTCCACGAAGGATATGGGAGAAGCAGCTTATATATTAGGTATAAAGATCTATAGAGATAGATCCAAAAGGTTGCTTAGTTTGTCCCAATCCATATAAATAGACAAAGTGTTAAAGAGGTTTAGCATGGAGAATTCCAATAGGAGATTCTTACCCATATCGCATAGGATTTATTTGTCCAAGAACATGTGTCCTAAGACACAAGAAGAAAGAAATAGAATGTATAGTGTTCCATATGCTTCGACTATTGGATCGATCATGTATGCGATGCTATGTACGAGACCAGATGTTGCTTATGCTTTGAGCACAACAAGTAGATATCAAGCTAATCTCGGTGAAGGTCACTGAACGGTTGTGAAAAACATCTTGAAGTACTTGAGAAGGACTAAAGATATTTTTCTGGTCTATGGAGGAACTGAACTGAGAGTTCAAGACGATAGTAGATCACAGTCACGGTGCATTTTTACTCTTTGTGGTGGTGCGGTTAGTTGGAAGAGTTCCAAATAACCAACCATCACAGATTCAACAACTGAAGCTGAGACATGATAGACATGATAGACATATAGATGGCTATGGTATTCGATACGTTGGCGTTTGGCTTTAGTGCAAGTGGAAGATTGTTGGTTTATGCCCTTGCAGCCAATTTATATTGGTTGTAAACTTATTTATATGATAAAATTTTATTCAATAAAAGGCATTCATTATCTTTATGTATTTGTTAATTATTTAATTATTAATCATAAAGATAAAATCCATGGAATAATTGTTATGCAAGTAGAAATTATAATACGATTATAATTATAAGATTCGAATTGCATTTGTTATATTATTCCTAAAATGTTCCTAGTCGTAGTTTTATCAAGATGACGTATTAATGAAATGGTTAGACTAGGCCATGTTTCTTTCTTTCTTATGAAGAAAGTACTTGATCTCATCAATTAAAGTGTGGAGACACTTAAACAACTATTTGGGTGCTTATTAGAGAATAAGTTCACTGAACTGACCTGATTATGAGAATCCCTGAATGAAACATTACTTGTGTATCTGTGGATTATCTCATTATGATGGTTGTATAATTGATCCTTAGACTTGAGATTACTAAAGTTATCTCATGTAGGAATTACTATGTTTTGATGCTACTTATGTTCTACTCTTGGAGTAGTTCAATTCGGTAGTTATTAGATATAGTATGAACTATGTGGAGATAGTTGTGTATATCAATAAAGAATTCGTTGTCCTAAAGTAATTAGGAAGAATGTTTTGCTGTTCTTGATTAGTAATGATTTAGGGAATCTCTGGCTAGAGTAAATTGAAATTTGGAAAAGTTGTTTCCAAATATCAAATATAAATCATTTACTAATTAGTAAGAACAAATATGATTGGATTATTTAGAGTAGACACTAATTCCATACTCTAAGTCCAATTGAAACATTAAATGACGAAAGGATTAATTTATACATCATAGACAGGTTAAGTCAAACCACGTTGACATTCCTAATATATGGGTGGTCATGACATGTTGCCAGACGTCAATTATGATCTGTGATTATAAATTGTTTAATTAGGGAATTAAAGATATATTAAAAGGAGTTTTAATTTATCTAATTCTAATTATGAATTAGAATTATAATTTATAATTATGACCAACATATTAAGAACCTAATAGGTCACACATAAAAGGTCTATAGGAGAAATTGAAATTTGAATTAAGTTGGACTTAATAGAGAAGTTTTAGAAATTTTAAAGATCAATATGTCATATTTGATCTTATAAGGACTAATTCATAATTATGACTAAAGTTTGACTTTAGTTGTAATTTTGATAAAATCCAAGGACATGAAAAATATGATTTTTCATATAAAAGGAAAAATTAGAAAATTTTGAAGCTAGCACTTCTTACATTTTTCCTCTCAAATTAGATTTGAGTTTTCTCCGAAAAGATCTATAGATACTATTAAAGGCTGGACAATTGAACGGCTCGTAGATTGACAGATTCAAAGCGAAGGGAAAAATTTAACAGGAAATCGAAACAGGTTAGTATAACTTTGTTAATTTCTTGTTTTATGTTTCCGATTAAATTTTGTTAAAGTTGATTATGTAAAAAAATTTTAAATGTATTCCGCTGCGTATAGATTCGATCTTGCGTTTATTTTCCAACACTCTGTATGTTTGAAAAGGAGCAAAACCCATCAGTTTCTTCTCATCTAAACAATTGTTGACAGATTTGCACGACAATATTTTGCTCTTGTTATAAGGAACGAACCATGATGAGAGACAACGTAATGAAAATTGCGTTCAACTATTGGTCATGCATGACAAAAAAGTTAGTAGGTTTTGGCTTTCTAGATAAGCTAAGTTCCTAGGTTGAAGTAGTATTCTTATATCCTAAGTAAACCAAAATTTATTAACTATATTCCAGCAGAATACTTAATTAGTTACACAAAAAACCATAGTTCATAAAACTTGCATTGATTTAAGAATTTTGTAACATCCTAGGCATCTAGAGCTGTTTCTTAATATTTGTGAAAAAGAAATGAGAGTTGATTTCAAGCACAATCGTCACAGGAAATCCCTGATCTGTAATAGTGAGTTTCTAGCATAACTTGTATCTCCCATTCCGCCATTCAGGTGAAGTACTTGATCAACTTCCATAATGTCTCTTTGTAGCTATCTCTGTTCTTCTCTCTCCCTCTTTCTTTCTCTTTTGTGCTTGTGATGTGGTCAGAGAAATGCTTCTCATTATATAGACCAAGCCAGCTATTTGCACTAATTAAGATGAAAGCTTAATCATGTTAAGATATTGCATAACAATGGTGTGGGGTTTGATAACTTTATCTACGTAATCATACAACGTAGTAATCTTACAGGCAGTAGACGATAATCTTGGGGTTGTTGGATTAAGGTTATTGTCTACCATAATTAACAGTTCTTTTCTAATCAACTTACAAGTTATGCCGAAGTAATGAATACGACTATAAAAGGATTCGTGAGGTTCCATATGTGGCTTTGCATTGAATTAAACCACAAATTCTTTTTGGAAGTCAATTAAAGCACGTATTTTATGCATTGGTTTCGTGCATGAATTTGCATTGAATTAGACCACATATTTTTTTGGGAATGAATTAGAACACATTTTATGCAAGGGTTTCGTGGGATGCAGGTTCATGAATATGCATTGAATTAAACCACATGTTTTAGATGACATAAGAAATTGTACTTTTAGTGAAAGCAAAAATTGTCACTAAAGATAGTACTATTAATTAATTATTATTAATAGTATCCAATTTTTAAAGTCGTCATTTACGGTTACAAATATATCTGTTACTAATAAAATAGTGACTAACTTAAAAAAAATGGTCACAATAATGCAACATTTTTGTGACAAAAGTACTGACACTAAAATCTATAGAATGCATGATAAAATTATATGGTCATAGTAACTTTACATATTTATGATAAGATTGTCGACAAAAATAATTAAATTAGTGACGGAAAAAATAAATCACCACAATTAATCCAAACAATAATGGTAATTAATTATGTTTTGTCACAAAAAATCTCATACCTATGACGAAATGATAGTTACAAAAAAGTTGTTATCAAATATCTTTACTCTTGTTGTGTGATTCCTTTAATATTGATAACAAAATTACACCATATCTTTTGTTCTTTGTACGTGGAAATGCAACTTTTAACCACTTATTTCTTGCATTCGTTTTAAGAATACTATGTCTCATCTTTAATAATGACGGCTAGCTTTGCTAAGTGAACCTTAAAAGATCATTGATTTACCATCGTGTTTCACATTAAGGGCCTACCCCAGTCATTTGATTTCCTCTTAATCTTTTTCCTCCAAATCATGAGCTTGTAGATAAGCAAAATCAGATTACTTGAAAGGACAAATTGTTAAGTAATACTAACAACATATAACATAATAACTATTTGAATAGGATAGTTGAGTAAAAGTTATCTTAATTTAATTAAACTATAGTCTAAATTAATTGTAAATTTTTATTTTATTTTATTTTTATATTTGAAAAGGAAATCTTCCTACTTTAGTTGACAATATTATGCTTGCAATTTCAATTCGCTTTTTAATTAAGAAATAAAACCTATCCTATCGACTACTGACTCGAAAATCATGGAGCTATCCCCATTTTTTAGCTAGATATGAGAGAAGCTGCCGTGACATTTGATGATTCTTATTGTTTACCCACCGCTTGCTTGCAGGTGCTTCCATCACCACTTATTAACCGGATTACTTCACCGTGGATGATGTAAGCAAACCATCTGACACTATCTGACATGTAGTGACTTGAAACTTGAAAGTCATTGGGGTCCAGATCCAGGAGCTCCACGTTTCTGACCATGGAATCACACTGTTTCGGTAGGTGGCCGGCATAACTTTTCCGCGGTGAATCTTGCTAGTTTTCGATAAGACAACAAACGATACTATTTAGGGTTGATAGATGCTGACTCGTGGTCCCTAAAAATGTATATAAAATAAAAGTTGAATCACAAGAAAAGAAGGAAAAAAATTCTAAGAGATAAGAGCCCCCGTAAATAATAATCCTTCACCATGTCTATATAGTTCTTGTGGTCAACATTAACATGTTTCCTGTCAACGTCGACTCTAGTTGATGGTCTCTTAGCTGGTATGCGAGTTTTCACCGTAAAAGGGAGTTTAATATGGATATTATCATAACAAAATTTCTTGTGCTTTGTAATCGATGTCTAATGTGCAAAATATCACTGCTACATCAAAAAAGATAAAATGTAAACTCTCTTGTAGTTTAAGAAATTTTAAAATTTTTTATATCACGAGTTGTCCCTGCAATCCATCTATCACAGCCCCCTGTGGTAGATGCCGCATTTCACCTAGAATTGATGATGGGAAAGAAACAATTCAAAAAGCTTACGATTGCTCTCTCATGCAAATTTCTTGTGGTCAATATATTCCGTTCCTTTTTTTGTTTACAAAGGAGAAAAACAAACAAAACAGAAAAAAAACACCACTAGCGCAGTGTTTTGCGGTATAAAGCTCCTTGCATGTCTCGGTGGATGAACTCCATAACCACCATCAGAGGCTCCTGAAGTATGTGCAGTCTTAGGCTTGATAACAAGGCTAGAGAAGCCAAGCTATCGGCATACAAGTTCTCTTCTCGATAGACATGTTAAAATTGCATCTCCCATGCTCGGTGTATTAACTTCGGGTACTTGTCACCAAAAAATTTTCCTCAGACAATACTAAATTGGATGAAGAAAGAATGCTAATAACCTCTAATAAATTCGCTTCAACGACAACGTGTCGATAGCCGAGCTCCCATGCTAGTGTGAGACCCGATTGGACTTCCTAGGGTTCAGAAGCCAAAGGCGAGCCCCCTCCAATATTCTACAGAAATCCACCACACCACTGACCTTGACAGTCCTTAATTAAGCCTCCAGTAGTAGCAAGGTTTGACCCTTGTTTAACTGCACCATCTGTATTCAATTTGTCCTATCCCTCTGTCGATTTGGTCCATCCAACTAATTCACCCAAAGGCAATCCATGTGCCTTAAACACGCGGCTTTCCACAGCCTTTTCCATTTAATAGGTGTGTATTATGATATATTTTATAGGTAATTGACATGTGTTTTCTAGCTTAATTGTTCTTTATTGTTCTAGTTTAGGATTCATTTTGTATGTTTTCATTAAGTTTGATTTCCATTGTATTCTTGTGTGTTGGATGCTCATTGAGGATAAAAATTGTTTATTTTTGTGTAGGAAAGGAGAGGAAGCAAGTGGAGAAAGAACAAGAGAACATAGAAAAGAAGACAAGAGAATCACATCTGGGACCTGTTCGTGGGAATTGGGCAAATTCCCACAGACGTGGGAAAGCAAGATAGAAAGTTTCTGCCTGCAATTCCCACGCTCGTGGGAATCATGCAGATTCCTACGGGCGTGGGAATTGATATCAGAGGCAATCTGCGAGGCTTCATTAAACCTAATATTTTGGACTATATAAAGGGAATTAAGCCTCTATCTTCAAGGGAGACGATACCTACCTATAGAGAGACCATCCTTGGGTGAAGAACATATGTTTGGAGCACTAAGAAATGATTGAAAATAAGGATCATCATCAAGATTGGGCAAAAT
Organism: Erythroxylum longipes; assembly: GCA_027563885.1. Taxonomy (NCBI): domain Eukaryota; kingdom Viridiplantae; phylum Streptophyta; class Magnoliopsida; order Malpighiales; family Erythroxylaceae; genus Erythroxylum; species Erythroxylum longipes. The sequence goes on along the minus strand of JAOQMS010104310.1, from coordinate 6,099 downwards.
AGCACATCAACACCAAAATTCCAGATTTTGGCAAAGAAGAGAAGGAGTTTTCTTATTCACTTTCTATCATTTTATTCTCTTCCTTTCTTTGTAAAGATGGATTATTTGAATGTTGATAGTGTTATGGAGACCATGTTAGGCTAATTTCATATTAGAGATTGCTTTTTCATTATTTTGTCAAAACTTATGTTTTATTGAATTGAATGAAGTGTCTTTGATAATTGTTGTTTTTAATTGTCATCTTGCAACAAATCAAGAGATTGAGTGAGATGAAAATCGGGTAGGATTGTACAACGAGAGTTGGCGATCTATAGACTAGCAATTATTATGTCAATTGAATAATTAGAAGAGAGATCTCAATTAGTCATCATCCATAGGATAGTGTAATAACTAGTTGAATCGGTAGAGTCATTGGGTAGGTTGAGAGATCATTAAGTTGATTCCCGTACATTCAATTAGGGACAAATAGTTACACCTTGAGAGAGGGTACTTAGTACATTCAGAAATCTAGGATGAGACACAATTCAATCAATAAAACATGAGGGAGACAGGGTAAGGAAAAAGTAATCTCTAGCATACCGATTTTTGAATTCAAACTTTCTGCAATTACGATATTGTCCATTGTTTTATATTAGTTTTTTAATTTTAATTTTTTAGATTAATTGCATTAAACAATTTTATTTCTTAAACAAAGTCTTTTCTAAATTAAGTGGTGTCTGGGTATCAATCCAAGTGGGATCGATATCTGCTCTTTCTAACTACGAGTCACGATCTGTTGACTTGCGATTTTTTAGCGTAAAACAAGTAAATAGGTTTTACAATCCATCAACAAGTTTTTGGCGCCGTTGTCAAGGATTGATTGTTTAACATCTTGTTTAATTTAGAATACTTTGATTTAAGAGTTTTGATACGTGACCTTGTGGACTTCTAGGTGCATGAACACAAGGAGCACACGGAGGACGAAAGAAGTTATTGAAGATGAATTCCCTGACATTAAGAAGCACGAAAGAGAAATAAGAAGGGCAAAGCATTTAAATTTCTCAGATCAAAATATGGCTGAAGAAGGAGAGCAAGGAGGACCAGAAAGAACACTCGTAGATTTCATAAGGTTAGGGTTTAGTCCTCAAGGAGTGGCTAAGCCGGTAGTTCAAGCAAATAACTTTGAGAAAAAGCCAACGCTACTTAACATTCTTCAAAACAGTGTGCAGTTCTACGGGTTATCCAACGAGGATCCGACTGCCCACATTGCAAATTTTTTGGAGATCTGTGACACATTCAGATTCAACGAAATGTCTGACGATGTAGTGAAGTTGCGACTATTTTCATTCGCGTTGAAGGATCGGGCTAAAGCATGGTACAATTCTCTAAATCTATGCCGGATTACAACTTGGGAGTGGCTTGCTCAAGCATTCCTTGCAAAATAATTTCCTTTAACAAAGACAACGAGGATTATAAAGTGGAAATAACAAATTTCCAACAGAGTGACGGAGAATCTCTCTGCAAAGCTTGGGAGAGATTTAAAGAACTTCAAAGAAGCCACCCTGATCACAACCTTCCGAAGGAATTATTGCTTCAAACATTTTATACTGGAGTGAACCAGAGCAGAAGGGCCACAACTGATGCAGCAGCCGGAGGTTCATTAATGAGGAAGACGGTAGAAGCAGCACATGATTTGTTGGAGGAATTGGCAAGTAACAGCTGCATGTGGTCGAGTGAGAGGAGTATATAAGGACAGAAGGAACAAAAGGGTATGATACCTATTGACTCGGTTACTGCCTTGCAGGCTCAAATTACGGCCTTGACGAAGCAGCTAAACAACATGCAAGGGGTGTCCACCTCAGAAGCTAAGGCAATGTAAGCACAATGTGAACTGTGTGGGGAGAACAGCCACAGCTCAGCAGACTGTTTCTTATTGGGAACTAGTGGGACTGAACAGGTAAGTTATCTAGGCCAGCCATAGCGAGCTAATAACCCATACTCAAACACATATAATCTGGGTTGGAAAAGCCACCCGAATTTTTCTTGGAGTAATAATAATGTAGGGAGCCAGCAAAGACCACAAGGACGACCAGGATTCCAGCAAGATTAAATCAGATCATTGGAAAGTAAAACGAACAAGATGATGGAGGTTTTAGGAGCTAAACTGGAAGCACAAGAAGAGAATCACAAAAGCATGTATGCAAGCCAAGAGGACAATCAGAAGAGAATGGAAGTAAAATTTGATCAAAATTTGAAGAATCATGCATCATCCATCCACAACCTAGAAGTACAGGTAGGATAATTAGCTAACGCATTATCTTTACGAAATGTATGTAGTCTACCAAGCAACACTGAGACAAACTCGAAGGAGAGAATCTTATTCATTACTCGAATAGAGAACAAAGAAAGCAAGCATGGGGAGAAAGATGGAAATAAGCAAGAAGAATAAATAGAATTGGAAGTCCTTCCAAGGGGACCAATAAGTGAGCCAAATAAGGAATTTTAGTTTGGAATTTCGCATCAAATCTTTGCTCAGTGGAAGCCATATTCAAGTGAAGTAACTCAGAATTCTAAGAAAGGGGAGTTAAGCTACATAACAGATATAACAAATCAACTCTAAACGAAGCTTATGTTAAAATAGGCGTTGAATGAAGAGGGTATCAATCACATATCAAGAGAAAATCCACATTTAGCACATAAGAAAGAAGACTTAGGAGACTTTTTCATTCCGTGTAGTATAAATGGAGTCAAGATAGAGCGCGCATTCGTATATTTGGGAGCAGGTATCAATATGATGCTTTATTTATTTAGTCAAAAGTTTGGTCTAGAAAAGCCAGTACTAACCAAGATAGATGGCTGACAGGACTGTGCGTTTACCGAAGGGGATCATTAGGAATGTGAAGTTACACATTGATAACTTTGTTTTTCCAGTTGACTTTTACATATTGGATATTAGTGATGATAAGGAAACCCCGATGGTTCTTGGGCCACCATTCCTAGCTACCACCCTTGCAATTATTGATGTTGATGGGGTGAGTTAATATTGAGAGTAGGGAAAGAGCAGTTAACATTCGAGGTGACAAAGAAGAAGTATGGTCCCACTCTACCCCGACGAACATTAAGGAATATAAACCCCAAGAAGGATGGGTGAATATTGAGGACCCTAGAAATGCATTCAAAAAGAAAAGAATATGTAGGATAAGGCGAAGAAAGGAAAACAAAAATGAAGGTCGAGTCCAAAATAAGGCAGCCCCAGTACAAAGTTTGAGATCAGTTTGTGCACCGTTGTCATTCTAGCCATTTGATCCACCATAAGCAAGAAGGAGAGTCAAGCTATTGACAATAACAGAAGCACTGCATGGGAGGCAACCCAGGGACATCAATTGTCTTTTGATTGTTTTGTTCACTTAATTGCTTGTTTGAATTCTTAAGTTACGTTCATGGTTGAATTGGTTTTGATAGATGTCTATGCTGATTTTTGTTTGATTTCAATTGTTCTGCTTTAAAAGTTCTTGTGGATGATATGATCTTAATGTTTTTTAGGTGTTGGAATCATGGAGAATGAAATTACATTTGAAAGAAGGTTTGGAATCTTGAGGAACATCGATTCCCACGTTTGTGGGAATTGGGGTGATTCTTACGGATGTGGGAATCCTCTCCAAAAAGTTTCTGGAGAGTAAACCCAGGCTTATGGGAATTAGGTGGATTCCCATGAACGTGGGAATCTTCTCCAGAAAACTTCTGGAGAAGAATGCCATGCCAATTCCCACAGGCGTGGATTTACTCTCCAGAAACTTTCTGGAGAAGAATCCCACGATCGTGGGAATCATGCAGATTCCCACGCCCGTGGGAACTCCATCCGAAGGGGGGTTTAAAATTCTCCCTTTCTTTCTCTCCTTATCTTTTCAAATTTTTTGCACTCTCTCTCTCTAACCCACGACCTTCTCTCTTCTTCCTTAAAAAAAACTATTCATTTTTCATCTAGATTCTTAGTATGTTTCTCATTCTTTTTTATTCATCTTACATTTCTTCATTCTTTTCATACATCAATCATTCAACAACACTAAGATTTAGGTGGGATTTGATTTTCTCTCTCTAAAACACGAATTTTGTTGTCTCTCTCTTGTTTGTGTAGATTTTGTTCTAACAATGGCCTTGTCACATTGAGGACAATGTGAAATTTTAAGTGTGGGGAGGTGACATTAACTTGCTCAATTGCATTGTTTGTATTTTTGTTAAATAGGATGCATATTGTATGTGTTTTGTGTTAGCAATGGAACCACATTTAAATCACTCTGATAAATATTGCCATAAAAATTCTGCCATATAGTTGGAATTAGATTGAATGCGTGCTTGAACTCAAATTAGGCCCCGTAAGTAGAAAGTGAACCATATAGAGTGATGAAACATAGTTGGTTGCATAAGCTTAGTCATAAATTGTCATATGAACAATGAGGTAGTGTAGAGATGTCATAGTCATTTCATTTCTTGGTTGAGTGTTATTTTCTTAGGTTACTACCTTCAGAACTTGCTTTGAATCGGTTTAAGTTTATTGAATGCATGATTAATAGAGATGATCTAGGCCCTTTTTGTGTTAACCCTTGGCTTAAACGACCTATCTGTGATTATCCCTTGCTATCCCCATTGAGCCTTAACCTTTTGTTTCTTAAAAACACCTGAAATTTTAAAAACCTTAAACCCCATTATCCAATCCTTTCACAAGCTTAGTAGAGTATTAGGTAAAATATTAGCTGGGATTGTGTGAAATTTTTACTGATACAAATTAAGTATACTTCTGCCTGGGGACTACAGTATATATGGTGCTAGTTTTGATCCATAGTTCTTCCATGTATGAAGAAGAAAAAGAAAGAAATAAAAAAATTATAAAAAAAGGAAAGAAAAAGGAAGAACAAGTGAATAGCCTCAATAAGTGCAGAATATCAGTTATATTGGTATATCTCGGAGTATGTTTTGATTATCCTAATTTTATCCGCTTCTTACTTCACTTATGCTTGTGCTTAACCATTTTTCATTTCTTTTGACCCACTTTCACCCTTACCACTTTACAATTGTAAACAAGTCATTTTGATCTATTTATGCATGCAATCATTGTAGAGGAGAATTGGTGTATTAGCAAGCCTATGATAGTGTAGTTTCCTATAGGAAGTTTGAGCGAAACACTAACTCTTAAACACTTAAACGAAATGAGTGAAAACTGTGAGGAAGATTCATTTGTGCATCTTTACTTATCTTTGAGTGATTGTGCCAATTGTGAGTTTGCTTGTGTACACCAATGAAAAAGTAGTCATGATATGTGTATTAACTTGATATTTAAGTTAGCTTGAATTTGAGGGATTGAATGCTTTGATCTTTGTGAAAATGAAGTGGTAGAATTGATTGGCATGTGTTTTCTAACATAATTGTTCTTTATTGTTCTAGTTTAGGATTAATTTTGTAAGTTTTCATTAAGTTTGATTTCCATTGTGCTCTAATGTGTTGGAAGCTAATTGAGGACAAGAATTGTTTATTTTTGTGTAGGAAAGGAGAGGAAGCAAGTGGAGGAAGAACAAGAGAACATAGAAGAGAAGACAAAAGAATCACACCTGGGACCAATTCCCACGTTCATGGGAATTGGGCAAATTCCCACAAACGTGGGAAAGCAAGACAGAAAGTTTCTGCCTGTAATTCCTATGCTCGTGGGAATCATGCAGATTCTCACAAGCGTGGGAATTGATATCAGAGGCAATCTGCGAGGCTTCATTAAACCTAATTTTTTGGACTATATAAAGGGAATTAAGCCTCCATTTTCAGGGGAGATGATACCTACCTATAGAGAGAACATCCTTGGGTAAAGAACATATGTTTGGAACATAAAGGAAGGACTGAAAACAAGGATCATCATCAAGATTGGGCAAAATAACACATCAACACCAAAATTTCAGATTTTGGCAAAGAAGAGAAGGAGCTTTCTTATTCACTTTCTATCATTTTAATCTCTTCCTTTCTTTGTAAGATAGATTATTTGAATGTTGATAGTGTTATCGAGACCATGTTAGGCTAATTTCATATTAGGGATTGCTTTTTCATTATTTTGTCAAAACTTATGTTTTATTGAATTGA